>SNQJ01S0022814.1:0-37713 GCA_010110895.2 Picea sitchensis
TGTGAGGGTGGGTTAAGCTTATTTCCAGGTTTAGCATCCATAAAAAGACAAGTTCTCATTTAAATAATAACAATAATAATTTTAAGTTAATTGTTAATGAATGTATGTGTGATCAAGAATGTTAAAAATAATTAAATTTAGTATCATTGAACTAAAGTGTTGTAATCGTCTTCTTTTAAGTGTTTTGAGAACATGTCCTGCCCTAGGCTAAGGCTTCCCTAGCTGCCATGGATCTAGAATCGCAGGTCAACCTTGAAAGTGACTTCCTCAATGCATTATTGAGCTCATCGTGGTTTGTCTTACCTATGACTCTATCATGACCCATTGGAAAAGGAGGTAGATTTTCCCTTCTTCGAAGATGTTTTTATTTCATTTCAAGCAATGGTTGTCGCCACCCAGAAGAATATTTAGAGCTCAAGTTTCCCTTCTAAGTTTGCTAAAAGGATTGATAAGGTTCCAAAATTGAGCCTTTCCTTTTCAAGCATAAAGAGTTATTTGTTAAATGAATGATGGTTGAGAAGTTCATGGGAGCATGGCCCAACTTCAAAACCTTGGGATCTTGGATTCACCAGGAGTGGGTTCCCCAAATAAAAGGTGGAGTCCAGTTTGATTTTTGTACAATGGATATTTTGGCACTTTCTTCTAGCTCAAAGAGGATCGTCATTTAATATTATGAAGCGGCCCCTAGTTCCCGACATCAAGTGGATTGTATATTAATAGAAGGTCTCTAGAATTTGATCCTGATGAGGAGATTATCTTCGCAATTACAGTTTGGGTTAGGCTCCCACATCTTCCTCTCAGCCTTTCAGACAACAAAATCATCGAGGCAATCGATAAAATGTTGTCTAGGTTTCTAGATAAATCCAAATCCAAATCATGTATATTTTACCATGCTCAAATTTGTGTGGAGGTTAATTTAGATCTCAAAGGCCTAGAAGCAACGAAATTCCAAATAGACAAATGGATTCATGTGCAACAATTAGACTATGAACAATTATTTTTCAATTGTAATTGTTTCCATGGATATGGTCATTTTAGAATAAGCTAATCATAAAACTCTTTCACAACACATGATAAAGCATAAGAGTTCCAAAAGGCCCTAAAACCCTCAAGTAAGAAGGAAAATTGCAAGCGTCTTCTTGTTGTGGCAAGTGAATATATCACCAAATCAAGCCAACTCATATTTTAAATTTTTACTTGAACATAGAAAAATAATTTCCTTCGTCTCAAGAGAAGGGGAAAGAATCCCTACTATAGATCGTGAAGAAACAACCTTCAAAATCATCGAATAAAGAAAAGTTGGTCCAGGAGCAAGAGGAATAGTTGGAAGGAGAAACACATGAGGAAGAAGACCAATAAAACCCACAAGACGTGCATGAATACCCCAAAATAGGCTTAGAAAAAAGAGTGAATGAAAAGAAACATGAACATTGGGAGGTGAAATAATTTTAGCCAAAAAAGGCCTCGACCAAATTTTGAAGTGATATTCCTTTCAAACATATGCATCATATAACCTCCCATCTAGAAGTTGGACCCATAACAACAAGTTGAAAACCAAAGAAGGGGCTTAGGAAATAGGAAGTTGAAAGAAATAAAACCCTTCAACATCAACACACATTGGCCATGTCATTCAACAACGATTTTGGGTGAAAGACAAGAATCCAAATACATATCTATGGGTAAAAGTTCTAAAGGTTAAATATTTGAATGTATTGTTTTTGTCCACTCCCAGGCAATTGATTTATAAGGCAATACTCATGTAACATGTGAAGAGAAAGGAAATCTATAAGAAAGAAAGAAAGTGTGAGACTGGCCTACCCACAATAACTACTAGGACATGGACAAAGCATGGTTTCAAAGGTAATTTTGAATATTGTTTCTTGCCTCTTCATATAGTGGAGGACGTTTTCTCCTTTGTCTGATGGTAAATCATGAAATTTTGTTATTTATTCAATATAATCGTTAATGTTAAAAAAGAAGAAGATTAAGTTGCCAATTTAATGTTATTCACCATGTTGTGTTGATGAAATATATATAACACCAGCCTGCATCCATGTTATCCCCATATCTATCAAACATTGAGAATCAAATCCCTTAAGATGCAAACCTTTCCTCAAGTTTTTGCATTGTTAAAATGGTTTGCATCTCAAGAAATATTTTGCATTGCACTATTGGAAATCTCATTGCATTCATAATTTACAAGGCAAAAAATGAATTCGTAGCACCAAGCTCTCCTTTGTCGAGGTCTTTAGCCCATATCTCCACGATGACATTTTAGCCTATAATTCAAGACTATGATAAATGGTTGTCTATTAGCCTTAGTGTTGGTGGAGGTTCGATCATGTGTTCAACTCCTTTCTCTAGCAAGGTTGTTATAAAGTTTGAATAGAGTGGTTCTTTTGCTTATTAGTTGGTACGCATAAGAATCTCATTAAAAACTAGCCTAGATAGTTAATTTAAAACATACATGGGATACCTAGTGATAATGTTAATACTCCTCCAGCAGTAGGTAGCTTTTCCTCCACAACAACCTCCCCTTCAATGGTGCCACGGGGGAGGGAAAAACAATGCAATGGGAATGCCAACATCTAATGTGTCCTCTACCCAAAAATACCCCCCTCAATAGTAGCAACATAGTGGAGTGGGTAGTGGAAGAGAGCCCAATGTTATTGTTCCTCCTAGTTGGGTATAATAGTAACAACCCAATGTTGTTTCATCTTCAAGGATGAATTACCAACATATTATTGAAATATTGTAACTTCGAAGAATATTCTACCTAAGAGGGAATGTTGAATAATATTATTATATTATATTTATTTAGGCCCTATTGTGCCTTTGTAAAAGTCAATTGTGCCTTGACAACTAAATGTAAATTAAGAGGGTAAAGTGACAGGTCAGCCTAGACCTAATTATAGGCTGGCCAGACCACTATTTACAAAGGAGGCCAATGCCTCATTTGGATACACACACCTAGCTCTGCAGTGCACAAGTCTTGGAGGAAAACCTACTGCAACTAGGGGTGACGTTAAGGAGGGTTTTGGTCTATCTCTTGGTATTTCTTGGTTAAGTGGTGCACTACTCTACCTAGTGAAGGAGTAGAGGAGGATCTTTTGTTCAATCTTTGGTCTATCTATATTAAGGAAGTTTTTGTTGGGTTTCCTAGGATAAAATGTTGTGTACCTTGTGATTGTGTTTCTTTCAGTGATCCTTGTATGTTGTTGATGTATCAAATAGTCATGTACTTTGGATATAACTTAATAACAACATTAAAACTTAACATGTTATCAGAGCACTGTTACTGGGCATTTACATCTCTTGGTTGTCAGGACAAGAAAATTAGGGATTTTTACAGAGAAATAATTTTTGACCAAGGATAGCATTGGGAGTTGTGCCTTAACACTAGCACATCTTTTGATAGCCTTGATGAAATCTTCCAGTGGTTAAATCTTCCGAAAAGTCAAAATTAGGGTTTGATTGTTACCAGAAAACCTGAAATTACCAGTCTAGACTTGTGCAGGTCAAGTTTCAGAGGTCAAATCCTGGAATTCTCATAAACAACCAAAACCAGTCAACTCACCTCAGCCCAATGCATCTTCTGGTAAGGTCTGTTTCATTTTTTGAGCACTTTCAATTTTGGTCAAAATTCCTTCAAGCACTAAGCTTGATGAAAAGTTAGAAGGTGTAGAAAATTCATGTTCCTGGAAATACAGAATTGGTCTCATTCTCGAAGAGAATGATCTTGTACAATTTATAAAGAATAATGTTCCAGAGCCAAAAGGAAATTAGGCCAAAGAGAAGTACAAGAAGGACATGATTAGGCCAAAGATAATAATTGTAGATTCCATCAAATATCACTTGATCCCTCAAGTGTCTTCCAAGGATACCTCGAAGGAAATGTTTCATGCCCTATCCAGGATGTATGAAGGAAGAAATATTAACAAAAAGATGAACTTGAGAACCCAACTCAAGAATGCTAAAATGTAAAAAGGAGAAATAGTTCAATATTATTTTTCTAGGGTTTCTCAGTTTAAGGAACATCTAGAAGCAATTAGAGACACGATATATGAAGATGAGATCGTGATGACTTCTCTCAATGGTCTCACAATACCTTGGGATGTTTTATCCAAACAATATGTGCCAGAAAAGAAAAACTTCAATTTGACAGTTTATGGGAAGAATGTGTTCAGGAAGAAGCAAGAGTTGCAAATAGAGAAGCCATTCTAAGAGAAGATGAAGACCAAGCTCTAGCTACTCATTCCAAGAAAGGAAGGGGAAAGAGATAAACTCACTTTCATAAGGAGACTCGCTCTCATAAGGCGCCTCACTCTCCTAAGAAATTTCAGAAGTACTAGAAAGAACAAAGGAGGCAAATGGATTTCTCCTCCTACAAGTGATATCATTGTGAAAGGATGGGACACATTGTTAAAAATTATCCTCTCAAGATAGAAGAATACAAGAAGAAAAATAACAAAAGACATCATGCCCATGCAGCCGAAGATGATGAGCCACCCAAGAAGTCAGCTAGAGAAGAAATAGAAGAATACATTTTATTTTCAACTCTCTCCGGGACTGTGACACCTGGAAATGATACTTGGCTCATAGATAATGGTGCTTCCAAGCACATGACAGGTAACAAGAATACTCTCTCCATCCTTGAAGAGAATAACTCCCCCCAGAAAGTCTCACTTGGATATGACTATCAGTACCCAATCAAAGGAATAAGAGAAGCCACCTATAAGCTTGATTCAAGAACTCCATTAAGAATGAAGGATGTACTTTATGTACCAGGTTTGAAGAAAAATTTACTTTCTATTTCTGCTGTAGACAAGAAAGGTTTACGAGTTGCATTTGTAGATGGTAAAATTCTTATGTGGTCTAAAGGAAAAACTATAGAAGTTGTAGTTGTCATTGGAATAGAAGAAGGTGGCTTGTACAAATTAAATGACCACTCAGATGCAACTTTAACACACAGTACTGTAAGTCCATCTAAACTTTGGCATAGAATGCTTGCTCACATTAACTACAAATCCCTACCCTATGTGAGCAAGGTAGTCACAGGTTTACCAGAATTAAAGGTTGATCATGAAGGTGTATGTAAAGGATGTGCACAAGGAAAGATTATGAAGAATCCTTTTATGAAAAGTGGCAACAAAGCGGATGGAATATTGGATATTGTTCATTCAGATGCATGTGGTCCAGTACCATCAACTTCATTAAGCGAGTATGTATACTATGTCATATTTATTGATGATTACTCTCGTAAGACTTGGGTTTATTTCTTAAAGTTAAAAGATGAAGTGTTTGAAAAATTCAAAGAGTTCAAAGCTTTAGTATAAACCTCTTCAAGAAGAAGATTAAGATACTTAGGTCAGATAATGGAGGAGAGTACACTTCAAAAGAATTCAAATACTTTTGTAGAGATGTCAGAATTAAGAGGGAGCTCATCACTCCTTACAACCCACAACATAATGGTGTAGCAGAAAGAAATAATCAAACAATCATGGAAGCAGTGAAAGCCATGATCCATGATCAAGATCTTCCAATTCACTTATGGGTTGAAGTATCCAGAACAAGAATATATGTCCAGAACAAAATATCCCATAGTGCACTTGGATTCAAGACTTCTGATGTTCACCAGAAAGAAGCCAGAAGTCAACTATCTCAAAATATTTGGTTGTCTAGTCTATTTACCTATTCTGAAAGAGAAGAGAACCAAGCTATATCCTTTTGGAAAGAAATGAGTATTTGTTGGATACTATGAGGTCTCTAAGGGCTTCAGAATCTACATCCCAGGTTACCGTCAGATTGAGATTAGCCGAGATGTTACCTTTGATGAAGATGCAACTTTCAACAGATCAAGGAAATGTTAATTGGAATAAGTATATGAAGAAGAACCTGTAGCTCCCATAGTTACAGAACCTAACAAGGAAGTTGCAGTTACTCCTAATGATGTTATACTAAAGGATCATGATATGGTGGAATCTCAGGAACCACCTCGTGAGATCATCTCTCACAAGAGGAAACTAGCCTGGGCACGTGAGATCATTCAAGATGCAGAGAAGTATGGTGCTCCCGAAGGAACCATGAGACAAAGCAAGAAGCCTAAGCCATACTCCAGTTATGTGGCTTTGATGTGCGATCTCGTTAATAAGGAACCTACTTGCTTTTAAGAAGTTGCTCAAAAGAAGGAATGGATGGATGCCATGACTAGAGAATACCAATATATTATAAAGAATGATGTGTGGGAAGTGGTTCGCAAACCAAAAAACAAAGATGTAGTATCTTCTAAATGGATATTCAAAATAAAACACACAACAAATGGAAGTATTGAGAAATACAAAGCAAGATTTGTGGCTTGTGGATTTTCCCAGAAAGAAGGCATTGATTATGAAGAAACCTTTGCTCCAGTAGCAAGATACACATCTATTAGAACCATCATGGCACTTGCAGCCAAGATGAAGTGGAAGTTACGCCAAATGGATGTGAAACCAACCTTCTTGAATGGTGTTATTGAAGCTACAAAAACCCAGGTTGAACACTTCCACCAAGAAAATTTCCAAAATAGTCCAAAATTAGACTCCTTCAACAAGTGCGCCTAAAATTTCAGCCAATAAACCCTAAGTAGGGTGCAAATTTCAGACCTCACCAATTGTGAGTGAAAGATCCAAAATACAAGGGTAAAAACCCTTACATATACAGTTTCAATGACCATAATTAGGTCAAAAAGGCTGACAGGGCCAGTTACATGTAATATCCAGTTTTTACATTAAATGACATAATAAAACCCTAAATCAAGCAAAAAAGGTGATGTCATGCCTTTTTAGGGTGACGTTAGGCCTTTTTAAGGCATCGTTGGCCTCCAGGAGCATAACGTTAGGCCTTTTTAAGGCATCGTTGGCCTCCAGGAGCATAACGTTAGGCCTTTTTAAGGCATCGTTGGCCTCCAGGAGCATAACGTTAGGCCTCCTTGGGCCTCTGGATCAAACCACACGTGCCACTTGGCACACAACTGCCTCCAAAGTGTCCAAAATGTTGGGTGACATCATGGGTCACATGGGTGATGTCATGGGCCTTCTAAGGCCTACATCATGGTGAGAAGGGCAAGACCCCCTTGGGTCCAGGCCTGCCAAGCTGTCTCTAGTGGAACGTTCTCCTCTCTCTCTGGTGCAAACCTTTGATTTGTCTCTGCCCTTGGCTGGGGTCTCAGCATCCATCTGGTGGGATTTTACCCCTATGGAAGTCCGAACTAATCATTTCCCCATGTGTACCTGTCCGTAGGGTGTGGCCCTGCAACAACAACAAGTATGCCCTCCATGGGCTCATAAGTCACAGGGATCATAGCAATGTCAATCACATCTAATAATCAAGTTATTTAAACATGTGCATGAAACCCCCTTTACCAGACAAGTGCTCAAAGACGTTAGCTATTCTACAAGCCAAGTTTGGAGGGGATGTTAGGATGTCCTATTGGGCTACTTCTCATTGGATGTGGGATGTTTCTGGGTGAAGACAAATCTAGGTCATGTAAGTGGGTGAGGTGGTAAGGGATGTCTGAGCAATGGGTGCAGTGATGACATGGGAATGTATGGCTTACTTGTGGGTGCTTCTGAAGAGGGTGAGCTGCACCTTATCATGGATGCAAATGTTTCCAAGCCCATTCATGCCTTTTTTNTATTGCTTTTTCTTTCAAGAGACTAGTTAGGGGACACTGCCTTGGCGTGGTGACCAGTGGTGACAATGTTACCCACAAGCATTTCACGAAAATGAGAAGGCTGGCTCGTGATGAGACCCCCTTTCTCTTAGCTATGCCACCAAGATCCACTACCCTGGCGTGGTGACCAGCTAAATGGTAGTGTCATACCACTACATGCACATGGACCTAATAGGTTGGCTCGTGATGAGACCCCCTATCCTCCAACTAGGTCTTGATTTTATTATTTTTAACGGGTCCATCTGTTTCTTGCTAAGAAGCCTTTTATTGCTTTCTTGGGGATCCCAGGTTTCATTATGCCGGCTTTTATCTTTTTCCAACTAATTTTACCCTCTGGGATTTTAGCCCCTTCTTCCCACAAGGTAAGGTACAACCCTTTGCTAGCTTGGAAAACCCAATGCCCAAACCAGTGTATGGGATGGAAGAGAGGGAAAAAGATGAAAAGTGGTAAGTATGTTATAATATAACATATGCATTATATATATAATACATATGTTATAAAGAAGTGTATATAGAACAACCACAAGGTCTCGAAGTACAAGACATGAAGACTCATGTCTGCAAGTTGAGGAAGGATCTGTATGGTTTGAAGCAAGCTCCAAGAGCTTGGTATGGAAGGATTGATAGTTTTCTGATGAGCTTGGGCTTTACCAAGAGTAAAGTTGATCCCAACCTTTACTTCAATATTTTGGATGATGGACCAATTATATTGCTGCTATATGTGGATGACTTATTCTTGGCAGGTGAAGAAAATCTCATCACAGAATGTAAGAATAAGCTTGCCACTGAATTTGAAATGAAGGATCTAGGCCCGATGCACTATTTCTTAGGTCTTGAAGTATGGCAAGGCCCAGAAGATATTTTCCTTAATCAAGGAAAGTACATTGTGGAAATTCTAAAGAGATTCGAAATGATGGACTGTAAATCTATGTCCACTCCTATGGAGACGAATCTAAAGTTATTGACTGATACTTCATCAGAAATAGTTGATGTTACTCTATACAAATAGATGATTGGTTCGTTGATGTATTTGACGAATATTAGAACAGTTATATGCTTTGTTGTGAACACCTTGAGTCATTATCTAGTGGATCCCAGACATGTTCACCTTGTAGCTGCAAAGCATGTGATGAGATACCTTAAGGGTACGTTGAACTATGGCCTCTGTTTTACACAAGATTGTGACTTCAGATTGTATGGCTATACTGATTTAGATTGGGCTGGAAGTGTTTCAGACAGAAAAAACACTTCAAGATGTTGTTTCAATTTAGGGTCAGCCATGACTTCATGGCAAAGCAGGAAGCAATCCAGTATTGCTCTCAGTACAATATAAGCAGAGTACATTGCAGCATGCTCCGCCAGTTGTGAAGCCATATGGCTTAAGAATTTATTGAAATGTCTATTTGACCTAGAGATGGATGTTACTATGATATTTTGTGATAATCAGAGTTGCATAAAGTTGTTAGAGAACCCATTGTTCCACGATAAGATGAAGCACATTGAGATCCAGTACCACTACATTTGTGACTTGGTACAGAAGGGAGTTGTGAAGCTCCAGTATGTTGGCACAAATGAGCAGGTAGAAGATGTATTGACTAAGCCTTTGTCTCGTGTGAAATTCGAGTACTTCCGAGACAAGCTTGGTGTGGTCTGAAAGGACTTCCCTCCAAAGCGGGAGTGATGTTGATGATATTATGGTATCCTGACCATCAACCGGGCAACTCGTTAGGATTTATATCCCAGGGAATTGATCATCACTGGACAGATCCCGTAAAGTTTTAATGGACGGTCTATCAGAGTGCCTATGTATGTATATACTTGTTGTGGTCAATAGTGTGGCATCTCATTAGGATTTATATCCTAGTGGATTTTATTATCCCTGGACAGATCCCATAAGGTTCGAATGGACGGTTTATCAGAGTGCCCACAATTGTTGTTGTCGTTGTTGTTGTTGCTACTGTTGATGCTTCAGTCTCATTCTGTTGCCATTGATGTTGATGTTACAGCTTCATGTTGTTGATGATGACGATGTTACTCCAGCTCCATGTTGTTGATGATGATGATGTTACTCCAACTCCATGTTGTTGATGATTATGATGTTACTCCAGCTCTGTGTTGTAAATGATGATGATATTGATGATGAGAAAAGCGTCCGATGATTTATAGATATGACCGACAATGTTCCTGATGTTGATGATGATGTCCCCTCATCTTGATGTTGTATTGAGTCCAGTCAGTTGTTATTGATGTTGTTAGTAGAATACCCTTCTTGTTAAGGGGGAGTGTTGAAATATTGTAACTTCGAAGAATATTCTACCTAAGAGGGAATGTTTAATAATATTATTATATGATATTTATTTAGGCCTTATTATGCCTTTGTAAAAGTTGGCCCTTTTGTGCCTTGACAACTAAATGTAAATTAAGAGGGTAAAGTGACAGGTCGGCCCAGACCTGATTATAGGCTTGCCAAGACACTATTTATAAAGGAGGCCAACGCCTCATTTGGATACACACACCTAGCTCTGCAGTGCGCAAGTCTTGGAGGAAAACCTACTACAACTGGGGTGACATCAAGAAGGGTTTTGGTCTATCTCTTGTTATTTCTTGGTTAAGTGGTGCACTACTCTTCCTAGTGAAAGAGTAGAGGAGGATCTTCTGTTCGGTCTTTGGTCCATCTATATTAAGGAATTTTTTGTTGAGTTTTCTTCCCCATGAGGGTTTCCCAGGATAAAATGTTGTGTACCTTGTGATTGTGTTTCTTTCAGTGATCCTTATATGTTGTTGATGAAATGCTCATGTACTTTGGATATAACTTAATAACAACATTAAAACTTAACACATATGCACCCAAACATGATATCATCATCCTTTATCATGAGTAATACCCAAAATTTAAGATGTTGTAATAACGGATCCAATACCATTGTGAGAATGATGGCCGAATCATTTGTTGGTGGTTTAGATTGGCACCACATTAGTCAAGAAAAAGGTTGATAATGATTATTAATCTCACTAGACATTCCTTAAAATATTTAACATCTACTCTTTTGATATAGCTCTCTCAGTATAATCATTCTGGGCAATAAGTAAGTGATATGAAAAGATGATACCTAAATGGCCTTTTTTGCAATGCTTTTGATGCACCACGAGTGACAAACATGGAATCATTAGCATAATATGTGGCCTTGCCAGAGACTTGGAGGATGGTTTTGACCAACATAGGGATAGCCAAAGCATGGTATACTTGCTCCCTCAATCATTCATGCATGATTATTGGTATTCACAAGCCCTACAATAACCTCTACCAAGTCCTCACACTCCTTTGATTTCAATACAAATTTGAATAAGATATCAGATTTTTGGGAAGACATAGCTTTCGAGGATGGGCAAGAGCCCCAAACAAATATCGAGAAGCGTCAACTTGTCAAAAAATTAGTTATTATAATCACAAAACAATTAGGAAGAGTCAACTTTCAAAACAATTAGTTTCACATAAATAAAAAAGATTACATGAGTTTATTGTAAAAAAAAATAATTGTTCACATCAAACATTAAGAGAATGAGAAAAATCGAGATGCACAAAAGTATAAGGTAGAATATTCAAATAGAGAGGCAGAAGTTCATTCACTGCATGTTTCATTGAGGGTGGAGTTTAGGTTATTGGGGAAGAGGGTTAAAAATATGACAATTTTACATACTCGGTTGTCTCTAATTTTGACCTAAACTATGAGGTAAAAAATGTGATGATGTGACGGTCCTCCAAGAATACTTTTTTAACTTAAACAAATGCATAAGATGCTATCACATGAAGAAAAAATAAAACATGTCTAAACACAATGCCACAACAAATGCAATTTTTCCATCCCTAACCTGCTTCTTTTACTCAACAAGAGAATCACCAAGAAAACCTATTTAAAATCGATCTGACTATAATGGTAGGCCATTCTTCAGGAGAACTAAGGGAACTTAGGGGACTATAGTGAGAGAGGAAGAGAAAAGGAAGATGGGGGTAATTGATAAGAGAAAGAGGAAAATGAAGTGGGGGATGATTGATAAGAGAAAGAGGAAAATGAAGTGGGGGATGATTGATAAGAGAAAGAGGAAAATTAAGAGGGGGAGGAAAGAGAGGAAGAGGAAGAAAAAGAAGAGGGGGAAGAAAAAGAGGAGGGAAGAGGGAGTGGAATGAGGGGAAGAGGGAGAGGGAGAGGGAGAGAAAGAGAGGAAAAGAGAAAGAGGAAGGAGAAGAGGAGAGGAAGAGAGGAAGATGAAGCAGAGAAATATCCCTAAACCTACATTCTTTTTTTTTTGTAAATTCCATTTACAAATCCTAAACCCCATCTCCAAAATCTGAATTATGTCTACCATTTACAAAACCCAAATCCCATTTTCTTTTAAATATGTAAATTTTAAAACATAGGGGTCAAATGACAAAAAATACCTTAGATTCGACGATTCCCCACAAATCTCCCTTGCTTGCTCCTATTGAGTGCCCTTACAAATCCCTTTTAGCTCCAAGAATATCCACGCTACACCTTCATGTGAAAATGAAATGAGGGAGACCCTAATATTTCACCTTATATTAGAAATGCACAACAAGGGTGATGCTAATATTCATTATGTGTCGTCTATTTTTGGATTTTTTAAACATCATGTTGAGCTTGCATCAGATGCGCATCAATTATTTCAATGCAATGATGGAGCATGCATCATCTCTGCGTCAATCTTGCATTGTATTTGCATTGTCATTTTCAACACGATGCCAAGAAAAGTGTCATGCCGGTATCACATGATTCGACGCTAATCAATGCAAGCATGATGTAAACATGATGTTAAATGATGCAAACACAATGCAAGTACAATCTCAAACACAATGCAAGCACGATGCAAACAAGATACAAACATAATATAAACACGATGCAAACATGGCACATTCAACACATGATCGACTACAACGATGCACAAATATGCAATAATGATGCAATACAAAATAACATAATATTTTAATATTTTTAACATTGTATGTACAACGCAAATATGATGTAGCTATAACACAAATTCCCATCACAAAAATGCAACATGCACTAGTGAAAAAAACTTTGACTAAGGGTTTGAGGGCTATAGCAATGCTACAACCCATATTGTAGTAGTGACATTTTGAAGAACTACATACTACTAGGGTGTTATAAAATCGATCTTGTTCATGGTGAAGTGCAATTGGCACTTGGTCGCTGCTTTAGGACGGGGTAAAGTGACTTTCCATCTTCATATATTAGTTGCCTCGATATTTTGCTTTAGAGAAACCCTTGCAATTTTTTGTTATAAATTGTACTAGTGAAATATCACCACATGCATTTAAACTTGATCCTAAATCATGATCGTGCAAAAATAAAAAATAATATATTAAAATTAAGTAAATGCATATGCAAAGGTAGTAGATATCCAATAAATAAATTGACTTATAAATAAATTTTAGACTTGCTACAAAAGTTTAAATATAACTTGGTGGACTTAAACCTCACTCAAATTAAATGAGGGATCTCCATGATCAATCACTTAACAAGTGTTGCATGGCAGCGTAGTCCCTGCCAGGTTGGAATGGGAATAAATGCAGTGCTACGACGGGACCGAGTACAGACACATGGGAAGCAAGTTGAAGTACATGTGGTATCCATGCAGAGGATGACTTTGTGGGGTGTACAGTAGAATATTAAACAAAGGTTGGACTTGTTCCATATTTCTAAAGCATAGATATTACAAATTCAAATACAATAGAGTAGGCATAAAAGTAAAATATATTAAAGTAAACTTGGATGAAATGGTTCCAAGATAGTAAAATTAAACGAAAATGTTGCAGATAACAACACAAAAAAATAACTTCGAAGCCAAATACAATAGAATACTAATAATGTCTTGCAACAAAGGTTTATGGACATAAAACATTTAGCATTACCAAATTAGTTTACTTTGAATTTTATCAAAAAATAATAGACTCTGTTCCATGGAATAACTTCGAAATACACAATTTTTTTGATAGTACAGGAAAGATTTAACATCTAAAAAAGTATAGAACAATTAAATACAATAGAACACTAATAATCTCTTGCAACAAAGGTTCCTGGACACAAAACATTTAGCCAAATACAATAGAATACTCTTTGAATTTTATCAAAAAATAACAGACTTTGTTCCATGGAAATAACTTCAAAGTACACAATTTTTTTGATAGTACAAGAAATATTTAACATCTAAAAAAGTATAGAACAGTCAAATACAATAGAACACTAATAATGTCTTGCAACAAAGGTTACATTATGAAAAAATAGATTTCCTTTGAAATTTATCATTGGAATATGTTCCATATCTCTGAAAATTTAAATGCGTTTGTCATATAGATTGGGATTAGGGCTCCCGCGGACCATAAAAAGAAATATGTACAAGAATTAGGAATGTAGAAAGAAGAAGTGCGCAACAGTAGAGAGGAAGACCTGAAAAGAAGAAATCGAAAGTTTTGAGTGTTTGGTTACAGTTTTATATTTAAAGAGGTATAATAACTGGATTGATAAAGAAAACCAGATGATAGTATAGACTTACTATGAAGTCGATGCATTTTTACTGTCGTCGACGGTCATTGGAATCATGTCAACTGGTTGTTGCCCTTCCTGGGTGAGTTTGTCCATTCTCTTTTGGAACCATTCTTCAATGTAGCTTCTCATGGGGGCCATGTTGATTTCATCCTGGATTTTTATGTCGGAAAGGTCGTTTTCTAATTTCCTTAGATCCATTGAAATACTATGCAGACTCTGTTCAATTTCTTCATTGTGTGTCGAATAGTCCAGTACCCAGGTCTCGAGCTCATCTACATGATATTCAACTATGCTGTAAAATTTTTCGAAAGACAACCCCTTTCAAATATCAAGTTGTTCATTGAAGGCTTCTTTGGTCATTGACAAGGATTTGAGAATTATGTTTGGGTCTTGAACCTCGTTGGTACTTCCCGCTAAGTCTATTTGGATCAGGTTTGTGAATAATCCTTCCTTTTCTGATATGGCTTGTTTACATGATTAGACAATGAGCTCCAGGTTCTTAACTTTCTTTTTCCAGCATGCTTTTACTTTTTTTGTCCGCTTTGGGGAGGGGAGATTATCTTGTATTCTTTTCAGGTCCGAGGTGTTGATGGCATAGTTGGCAAAAGGAGTCATCACCTGTTCACAGAAACATTGATCATTTTTAAAATTCACCTGCAAATGTTCCAACAAATCATTTTCCCTCTTTCGAAAGGAAGATATATTTTGTGATGTTTCCCAGGCTTCAGTAACTAGCTGCATTATTTTCTTGATGTTATTCTAAACAAGGGCTCTAGACGATGCAAGGAGGGTAGAGGATACTTTTATCTTGGCTGCAGTGGTAGCAGGCACGTTTTTTTGCTAAAGGAATGGTAAACTCTGGGGTGGCAATGAAAGCCTCCTCAAATTCCTTGACACAGTCTTTCAATCTCACATTCTCCGCTTCAATTCCTCAAATGGAATCATCAAGAGCATCACCAGTTACACAGAGAAATAGGGAGATTTGAGACGAACGCATTTTGCTAAAGTCAATCTCTGTGTGAGATTTGCCTTTCCTATTTGTTGCATATCTCATTTCAATTACCATACTTTTAGATTGTCTGTCAAAAACAACGCTCTGGAAAACGAGTGATTCATCCTCATCAAAAACATCGGTCTCAACTATTTCCATCACAGACGAGCCAACTTTGTGCATGTGCTCAGTTTCAATTTCAAGGTGCAACTATTCACTTTCAATTTCAGGTTCGTCCGCCTACCCTACATTGTTTTTTGTCTTCTTTGTTAGTGGAATTTTGTGAGAACTATCAATTTTTATGCGAGGATGGTTCTTATCTCCTCCTCCGTTTGAAGATCTCTGGGTTGCTTTCTTACTGGGGTCGGTCGTTAAAGTGATGCTCCGTGATGTCGTGCTCCTGGGAGTGCTGGTGGGGGACTGGCCACTCTTCTCCCCGGATACTTTTCCCTGTTGTCTGTACAATTCAGTCGCGCTTTGCAATGTCTCTATGTCGCATTCACTAGAAGTAGGATTGTTGTCGTCATTGTCCATGTCTTGGGTCAGGCATCTATGGATAAAAGAGTTGCTAAAGCCAACTGCTAGTAAATGTTCTCGAAAAATCTCACGAGGGTCGAACCCTTTTAGCCTTTCAGCATATGTTAGGTTTAATTTCTTGAAATGGCCTACGAATTCGTCAACCTTGTTGACGTTTCTGCACACGAAGTCCTCGACTTGCCAGGGCAGAGGAATGAACTATTTTTTTTTTCTTGTCATGGAAAAAATGCAACCAGTGGTTGTATTGCCTTGCTATTTCTGCAACAAACATCTTGTTCGTCACGTGGCATGGAAGGAAAGAAGGATTTTCCTTGGAGCCAAAGACCATTAGTACACTGCGATTTTCCTTTTGTTCAAGTGTGCCCTTCCTGTTCAAAAACTTGGTTGCTTGCCCAGACATCTACGGAGCATCCTTCCCTAACAACAAATCTTTGAAAATTGAGACGAAGTCATTAAAAACTTCATAAAAACAATGGGAGGCCATGTGCCTCCACAATGCCTGGTACCAGAATGTTACTGGGTCGAATCCATAGTCTATTTTCTTGGAAAGAGACAGTTTTGGAAATGGACAGGAATGCACTATTGCGAAAATCAAGTAGGATGACATATAAAATTTATTCGATTCTTTGAATCGTGACAACTGGGTATATATTTCAATGTAAATTAGCTTCCACCAATCGAAAATGAATTGTTTCTTGACTATGAAGTACAAAATATAAATAATTATATGGGAAATGCTTGTCATGGATGCCTGTCTCGTTATTCTTGTAAACAACCAAGCAATTTCCCTGAATGGATTTCTAAAGGAACTTACCTACAACTTTGTGATATCTTTAGGCACTCTTGTCAGGTCTTCGAGGAACTCAGCTAAGATGTCCAACCCGTTATCATGTTTCTCTAAGAACTATTTGTAGTCTTGTCCTCTGAAGGTCAATGTTGGCTTCGACGATTTTAACATCTTGTGGAAGGCTGAGGTGACAAAGAAAAAGGAGAATGGTCGCCCAGTGGAATAATTCTTTGGTTTGGAATATATTTTTCGGTGCACCAAGAGACCACCTCCTTATAGTCAAAAACCTCAGGGACACAGCCTGCACGAGCGATTCCAGAGGTCCAAATCACTTCATTCTGGGCGGAACGGGATGAATAGTAAAAGTATGCCTTGGACCACTGGAAGTTCTAGTCCTGATGTCCGAAGATATTTACTGTATCTCCACAAAACTGTTGTCGACCTGCTGTCATAAGTTTACAAGAACATTTGTTTCCTCCAGACGATGAATGAAACAAAAAGTTGGAAGGGATAATATAGCGCAGCGCAAATCTTGGTCCAATGTGTGTGAATGGAAGATGTCCTCGGGACTTTCGCTCATTAATGACAATTTCGATGGTTGTTGCATGATGCATTGTTAACATTAAAGACTATAAATTGCATACATAGAAGTGTGAACATGGCGGATACGACAATGCGTGAGTAAGCATTGTAGATTTCTTGAACATGCCAACGCGATGACCCATGTTTGAGATGAACAATCAGAAGGGACAATATAACTCTCTGCAGTTCTTGGTTTAATGCGTAATAATGGGAGATCTCCTGGAGCTTTTCGGTCATTAATGACAATGTTGACGGTTCCTACATGGTGAGATGTCAGCATGAAAGGTTTCTAATTGCATATTAAGAAAGAAGTATGGAGGTCACGGGGACGGGGAAAAGCATATTCAAAATAGGGTTACAAGGTACAATTCTTCGAGGTGAGGGCGCGAGGGTCAAATTGTATGTCTCAGAACCTTTTGAATGCAATATGCGTAACACCGAAGAGGGTATGATAGGATAGTCCAGAGTGAAATTTGTATATCGCGGAAGTCCAGGTAATGTTTGCAAGACACATAATAATGAAAGTGCAAATGTGAGCCTGCCTATTGAGGAACCCGCAATAAAAAAAAGTGGCTAAAGAATGGAATAGTGAAACGAATGGGCATATTCGTCTTCGCTAATATATTGAAACTTGTAAAGTTAACTATCTCGTCTATGCTTTTTCTTTTTAATGGCGGTCAGTACGGATGTTGCATAATGAACTATTGGCAGTAATATTGCAAAGGGCCGGATGCCAACTGTTTCGTGCTATTGTGTTCAGTTGTCACTAGTAAGAGTACTTCCGAGACAAGCTTGGTGTGGTCTGAAAGGACTTCCCTCGAAAGGGGGAGTGATGTTGATGATATTAAGGTATCCTGACCATCAACAGGGCTGCTCGTCAAGATTTATATCCTAGCGGATTGATCATCACTAGACATATCCCGTGAAGTCTGAATGGATGGTCTATTAGAGTGCCTATGTATGTATATACTTGTTGTGGTCAATAGTGTGGCAACTCGTTAGGATTTATATCCTAGGGGATTTTACTATCCCTATACAGACCCCGTAAGGTTCGAATGGACGATTTATCGGAGTGCCCACAATTTTTGTTGTTGCTACTATTGATGCTTCAGTCTCATTCTGTTTCCATTGATGTTGATGTTACAAATTCATGTTGTTGATGATGATGATGTTACTCGAGCTCCATCTTGTTGTTGATGATGATGTTACTCCAACTCCATGCTGGTGATGATTATGATGTTACTCCAACTCTGTGTTGTAAATGATGATGATATTGATGATGAGAAAAACGTCCGATGATTTATAGATATGACCAACAGTGTTCGTGATGTTGATGATGATGTCCCCTCCTCTTGATGTTGTATTGAGTCCAGTCAGTTGTTATTAATGTTGTTAGTAGAATACCCTTCTTGTTAAGGGGGAGTGTTGAAATATTGTAACTTCAAAGAATATTCTAGCTAAGAGGGAATGTTGAATAATATTATTATATTATATTTATTTAGGCCTTATTATGCCTTTGTAAAAGTTGGCCCTTTTGTGCCTTGACAACTAAACGTAAATTAAGAGGGTAAAGTGACAGGTCGACCAAAACCTAATTATAGGCTGGCCAGACCACTATTTATAAAGGAGGCCAACACCTCATTTGGATACACACACCTAGCTCTGAAGTGCGCAAGTCTTGGAGGAAAACCTACTGCAACTGGGGTGACATCAAGAAGGGTTTTGGTCAATCTCTTGGTATTTCTTGGTTAAGTGGTGCTCTACCTTCCTAGTTAAAGAGTAGAGGAGGATCTTCTGTTGATTCTTTGGTCCATCTATATTAAGGAAGTTTTTGTTGAGTTTTCTTCCCCATGGGGGTTTCCCAGGATAAAATGTTGTGTACCTTGTGATTGTGTTTCTTTCAGTGATCCTTATATGTTGTTGATGAAATGCTCATGTACTTTGGATATAACTTAATAACAACATTAAAACTTAACACATATGCACCCAAACATGATATCATCATCCTTTATCATGAGTAATACCCAAAATTTAAGATGTTGTAATAACRGATCCAATACCATTSTGMGAATGATGGCYGAATCATTTGTTGGTGGTTTAGATTGGCACCACATTAGTCAAGAAAAAGGTTGATAATGATTATTAATCTCACTAGRMATTCCTTAAAATATTTAACAACATCTACTCTTTTGWYWTARCTCTCTCAGTATAATCATTCYRGGCAATAAGTAAGTGATATGAAAAKATGATACCTAAATGGCCTTTTTTGCAATGCTTTTGATGCACCACGAGTGACAAACATGGCATCATTAGCATAATATGTGGYCTTGCMRGARACTTGGAGGATGGTTTTGACCAACATAGGGATAKCMAAAGCATGGTRTCCTTKCTCCCYCAATCATTCATGCATGRTTATTGGTATTCACAAGCCCTACAATAACCTCTACCAAGTCCTCACACTCCTTTGAWTTCAATACAAATTTGAATAAGATATYAGAGTTTTGGGAAGACATAGCTTTCGAGGATGGGCAAGTGCCCCAAACAAAGATTGAGAAGCGTCAACTTGTCAAAAAATTAGTTATTATAATCACAAAACAATTAGGAAGAGTCAACTTTCAAAACAATTAGTTTCACATAAATAAAAAAGATTACATGAGTTTATTGTAAAAAAAAATAATTGTGCACATCAAACATTAAGAGAATGAGAAAAATTGAGATGCACAAAAGTATAAGGTATAATATTCAAATAGAGAGGCAGAAGTTCATTCACTGCATGTTTCATTGAGGGTGGAGTTTAGGTTATTGGGGAAGAGGGTTGGAAATATGACAATTTTACATGCTCGGTTGTCTCTAATTTTGACCGAAACTATGAGGTAAAAAATGTGATGATGTCACAATCCTCCAAGAGTACTTTTTTAACTTAAACAAATGCATAAGATGCTATCACATGAAGAAAAAATAAAACATGTCTAAACACAATGCCACAACAAATGCAATTTTTCCATCCCTAACCTGCTTCTTTTACTCAACAAGAGAATCACCAGGAAAACCTATTTAAAATCGATCTGACTATAATGGTAGGCCATTCTTCAGGAGAACTAAGGGATCTTAGGGGACTATAGTGAGAGAGGAAGAGAAAAGGAAGATGGGGGTGATTGATAAGAGAAAGAGGAAAATTAAGTGGGTGATGATTGATAAGAGAAAGAGGAAAATGAAGAGGGGGAGGAAGGAGAGGAAGAGGAAGAAAAAGAAGGGGGAGAAGAGGGGGAAGAAAAAGAGGAGGGAAGAGGGAGAAGAAGAGGGAGTGAAATGAGGGGAAGAGGGAGAGGGAGAGGGAGAGAAAGAGAGGAAAAGAGAAGGAGTAATGAGAAGAGGAGAGGAAGAGAGGAAGATGAAGCAAAGAAATATCCCTAAACCTACATTTTTTATTTTTATTTTGTAAATTCTATTTACAAATCCTAAACCCCATCTCCAAAATCTGAATTATGTCTACCATTTACAAAACCCAAATCCCATTTTCTTTTAAATATGTAAATTTTAAAACATAGAGGTCAAATGACAAAACATACCTTTGATCCGACGATTCCCCACAAATCTCCCTTGCTTGCTCCTATTGAGTGCCCTTACAAATCCCTTTTAGCTCCAAAAAGATCCACGCTACACCTTCATGTGAAAATGAAATTTGGGAGACCCTAATTTTTCACCTTATATTAGAAATGCACAGCAAGGGTGATGCTAATATTCATTATGTGTCATCTATTTTTGGATTTTTTAAACATCATGTTGAGCTTGCATCAGATGCACATCAACTATTTCGATGCAATGATGGAGCATGCATCATCTCTGCGTCAATCTTGCATTGTATTTGCATTGTCATTTTCAACACGATGCCAAGAAAAGTGTCATGCCAGTATCACATGATTCGACACTAATCAATGCAAGCATGATGTAAACATGATGTTAATTGATGCAAACACAATGCAAGTACAATCTCAAACACAATGCAAGCACGATGCAAACAAGATACAAGCATAATATAAACACGATGCAAACATGACACATTCAACACATGATCGACTACACCGATGCAAAAATATGCAATAATGATGCAATACAAAATAACATAATATTTTAATATTTTGAACATTGTATGTACAATGCAAATATGATGTAGCTATAACACAAATTCCCATCACAAAAATGCAACATGCGCTAGTGAAAAAAACTTTGACTAAGGGTTTGAGGGCTATAGCAATGCTACAACCCATATTGTAGTAGTGACATTTTGAAGAACTACATATTACTAGGGTGTTATAAAATCGATCTTGTTCATGGTGAAGTGCAATTGGCACTTGGTCGCTGCTTTAGGACGGGGTAAAGTGACTTTCCATCTTCATATATTAGTTGCCTCGATATTTTTCTCTAGAGAAACCCTTGCAATTTTTTGTTATAAATTGTACTAGTGAAATATCACCACATGCATTTAAACTTGATCCTAAATCATGATCGTGCAAAAATAAAATATAATATATTAAAATTAAGTAAATGCATATGCAAAGGTAGTAGATATCCAATAAATAAATTGACTTATAAATAAATTTTAGACTTACTACAAACGTTTAAATATAACTTGGTGGACTTAAACCTCACTCAAATTAAATGAGGGATATCCATGATCAATCACTTAACAAGTGCTGCATGGCAGCGTAGTCCCTGCCAGGTTGGAATGGGAATAAATGCAGTGCTATGACAGGACCGAGTACAGACACGTGGGAAGCAAGTTGAAGTACATGTGGTATCCATGCAGAGGATGACTTTGTGGGGTGTACAGTAGAATATTAAACAAAGGTTGGACTTGTTCCATATTTATGAAGCATAGATATTACAAATTCAAATACAATAGAGTAGGCATAAAAGTAAAATATATTAAAGTAAACTTGGATGAAATGGTTCCAAGATAGTAAAATTAAATGAAAATGTTGCAGATAACAACACAAAAAAACAACTTCAAAGCCAAATACAACATAATACTAATAATGTCTTGCAACAAAGGTTTCTGGACATAAAAACTTTAGCATTAAGGAATTAGTTTTCTTTGAATTTTATCAAAAAACAACAGACTCTGTTCCATAGAAATAACTTCGAAATACACAATTTTTTTGATAGTACAGGAAAGATTTAACATCTAAAAAAGTATAGAACAATCAAATACAATAGAACACAAATAATGTCTTGCAACAAAGGTTCCTGGACACAAAAAATTTAGCCAAATACAATAGAATACTCTTTGAATTTTATCAAAAAATAACAGACTTTGTTCCATGGAAATAACTTCGAAGTACACAATTGTTTTGATAGTACAGGAAAGATTTAACATCTAAAAAAGTACATAACAATCAAATACAATAGAACGCTAATAATGTCTTGCAACAAAGGTTCCATTATCAAAAAATAGTTTTCTTTGAAATTTATCACTGGAATATGTTCCATATCTATGGAAATTTAAATGCGTTTGTCATATAGACTGGGATTGGGGCTCCCGCGGACCATAAAAATAAATATGTACAAGAATTAGGAATGTATAAAGAAGAAGTGCGCAACGGTAGAGAGGAAGACCCGAAAAGAAGAAATCGAAAGTTATGAGTGTTTGGTTACAGTTTTAGATTTAAATAGGTATAATAACTGTATTGATAAAGAAAACAAGATGACAGTATAGACTTACTATGAAGTCGATGCGTTTTTGTTATTGTCTTCGACGGTCATTGGAATCATGTCAACCATTTGGTTCCCTTCCTGGGTGAGGTTGTCCATTCTCTGTTGGAACCATTCTTCAATGTAGCTTCTCATGGGGTCCATGTTGATTTCATCCTAAATTTCTATGTCGGAAATGTCGTTTTCTAATTTCCTTAGATCCATTGAAATACTATGCAGACTCTGTTCAATTTCTTCATTGTGTGCCGAATAGTCCAGTACCCAGGTCTCGAGCTCATCTACATGATATTCAACTATGTCGTAAAATTTTTCGAAAGACAACCCCTTTCAAATACCAAGTTGTTCATTGAAGGCTTCTTTGGTCATTGACAAGGATTTGAGAATTAAGTTTGGGTCTTGAACTTCGTTGGTACGTTCCTCTAAGTCTATTTGGATCAGGTTTGTGAATAATCCTTCCTTTTCTGATATGGCTTGTTTACATGATTGGACAATGAGCTCCAGGTTCTTAACTTTCTTTTGCCAGCATGCTTTTACTTTTTTGGTCCGCTTTGGGGAGGGGAGATTATATTGTCTTCTTTTCATATCCGAGGTGTTGATGGCATAGTTGGCAGAAGGAGTCAACACCTGTTCACAGAAATGTTGATCATTTTTTAAATTCACCTACAAATGTTCCAGCAAATCATTTGCCCTCTTTCAGAAGGAAGATAAATTTTGTGATGTTTCTTAGGCTTCAGTAATTAGCTGCATTCTTCTCTTGATGTTATTCTCTACAAGGGCTCTATACGATTAAAGGAGGCTAGAGGATACTTTTATCTTGGCTGCAATGGTAGCAGGCACACTTTTTTTTCTAAAGGAATGGCAAACTCTGGGGTGGCAATGAAAGCCTCCTCAAATTCCTTGACGTAGTCTTTCAATCTAGCATTCTCTGCTTCAATTCTTCCAATGGAATCATCAAGAGCATCACCAGTTACGCGGTGAAATAGGGAGATTTGGGACGATCGCATTTTGCTAAAGTCAATCTCTGTGCGAGATTTTCCTTTCCTCTTTGTTACATATCTCTTTTCAATGACCATACTTTTAGATTGGCTGTCAAAAACAACGCTCTGGAAAACGAGTGATTCATCGTCATCAAAAACGTTGGTCTCAGCTATTTCCATTGCGGACGGGCCAACTTTGTGCATATGCTCAGTTTCAATTTCAAGGTGCAACTATTCACTTTCAATTTCGGGTTCGTCCGCCTACCCTACATTGTTTTTTGTCTTCTTTGTCAGTGGAATTCTGTGAGAACTATCATTTTTTATGTGAGGAGGGTTCTTATCTCCTCCTCCGTTTGAAGATCTCTGGGTTGCTTTCTTACTGGGGTGGGTCGTTGAAGTGATGCTCCGTGATGTCGTGCTCTTAAGAGTGCTGGTGGGGGACTGGCCACTCTTTTCCCCGGATACTTTTCCGTGTTTTCTGTACTATTCAGTCGCCCTTTGCAATGTCTCTATGTCGCATTCTCTAGAAGTAGGATTGTTGTTGTCACTGTCCATGTCTTGTCTCAGGCATCTATGGATAAAAGATCTACTAAAGCCAACTGCTAGTAAATGTTCTCGAAAAATCCCATGAGGGTCGAACCCTTTTATCCTTTCAACATATGTTAGGTTTAATTTCTTGAAATGACCTGCAAATTCGTCAACCTTGTTGACGTTTCTGAACACGAAGTCCCCGACTTGCTAGGGCAGTGGAATGAACTGTTTTTTTTTCTTGTCATGGAAAAAATGCAACCAGTGGTTGTATTGCCTTGCTATTTCTGCAACAAACATCTTGTCCGTCATGTGGCATGGAAGGAAAGAAGGATTTTCCTTGGATCCAAAGACCATTAGTACACTGTGATTTTCCTTTTGTTCAAGTGTGCCTTTCCTGTTGAAAATTGGGTTGCCCTCCCAGACATCCGCGAAGTATCCTTCCCTAACAAAAAATCTTTGAAAACTGAGATGAAGTCATTAAAAACTTCATAAAAACAATGGGAGGCCTTATGCCTCCACAGGGCCTGGTACTCGAATGTTACTGGGTCGAATCCATAGTCTATTTTCTTGGAAAGAGACAGTTTTGGAAACTGACAGGAATGCACTATTGCAAAAATCAAGTAGGATGACATATAAATTTATTCAATTCTTTGAATCGTGACAAATGGGAATGTATTTCAATGGAAATTAGCTTCCCCCAATCGAAAATGAATTGTTTCTTGACTGTGAAGTACAAAATATAAATAATTATATTGGAAATGCTTGCCATGGATGCCTGTCCCGTTATTCTTGTAAACAACCATGCAATTTCCCTAAATGGATTTCTAAAGGAACTTACCTGCAACTTTGTGATATCTTCAGGAACTGTTGTTAGGTCTTCGAGGAACTCGACTAAGATGTCCAACCCGTTATCATGTTTCTCTATGAACTATTTGTAGTCTTGTCCTCTGAAGGTCAATGTTGGCTCCGACAATTTTAACATCTTGCGGAAGGCTGAGGTGACAAAGAAACCGGAGAATGGTCGCGTAGTGGAATAATTCTTTGGTTTGGAATATAATTTTCGGCGCACCAAGAGACCACCTCCTTATAGTAAAAAACCTAAGGGACACAGCCTGCAGGAGCGATTCCAGAGGTCCAAATCACTTCATTCTGGGCAGAATGAGATTAATAGTAAAAGTATGCCCTGGACCACTGGAAGTTCTGGTTCTGATGTCCGAAGATATTTACTGTATCTCCACAAAACTGTTGTCGACCTGCTGCCATAAGTTTACAAGAACGTTTGTTTGCTCCAGACAATGAATGAAACGAAAAGTTGGAAGGGATAATATAACTCAGCACAAATCTTTGTCCAATGCGTGTGAATGGAAGATATCCTCGAGACTTTCGCTCATTAATGACAATTTCGATGGTTGTTGCATGATGTGTTGTTAACATTAAAGACTATTAATTGCATAAATATAAGTGCGAACATGGCGGATACGACAATGCATGAGTAAGCATTGTAGATTTCTTGAACATGCCAATGCGACGTCCCGTGTTTGAGATGAACAATCAGAAGGGACAATATAACTCTCCTCAGATCTTGGTTTAATGCGTAATAATGGGAGATCTCCTCGAGCATTTCGGTCATTAATGACAATGTTGACAGTTCCTACATGGTGAGCTGTCAGCATGAAAGGTTTCTAATTGCATATTAAGTACAGAGGTCATGGGGACGGGGAAAAGCAGATTCAAAATAGGGTTACAAGGTACAATTGTTCAAGGTGAGGGTGCGAGGGTCAAATTGTATGTCTCAGAACCTTTTGAATGCAATACGCGTAACACCGAAGAGGGTATGATAATACAGTCCAGAGGGCAATTTGTCTATCGTGGAAGTCCGGGTAATGTTTGCAAGACAAAAAATAATGGAAGTGCAAACGTGAGCCCGCCTATCTAGGTACTCGCAATCGAAAAAAAGTGGCTAAAGTATGGAATAGTGAAACTACTGGGCAGATTCATTTTCGCTAATATATTGAAACTTGTAAATTTCATTGTCTCATCTATGCTTTTTATTTTTAATGGCAGTCAGTACGGATGTTGCATAATGAACTATTGGTAGTAATATTTCGGAGGGCCGGATGCCAACTGTTTCATGCTAGTGTGTTCAGTTGTCACTAGTAAGAGTACTTTCGAGACAAGCTTGGTGTGGCCTGAAAGGACTTCCCTCGAAAGGGGGAGTGATGTTGATGATATTATGGTATCCTGACCATCACCAGGGCAACTCGTTAGGATTTATATCCTAGGGGATTGATCATCACTGGACAGATCCCTTAAAGTCTGAATGGACGGTCTATTAGAGTGCCTATGCATGTATATACTTGTTGTGGTCAATAGTGTGGCAGCTAGTTAGGATTTATATCCTAGGGGATTTTATTATCCCTGGACAGATCCCATAAGGTTCGAATGGACGGTTTATCGGAGTGCCCACAATTGTTGTTGTTGTTGTTGTTGTTGCTACTGTTGATGCTTCAGTCTCATTCTGTTGCCATTGATGTTGATGTTACAGCTTCATGTTGTTGTTGATGATGATGTTACTCCAGCTCCATGTTGTTGATGATGATGATGTTACTCAAACTTCATGTTGTTGATGATTATGATGTTACTCCAACTCTATGTTGTAAATGATGATGATATTGATGATGAGAAAAACGTCCGATGATTTATAGATATGACCGACAATGTTCCTGATGTTGATGATGATGTCCCCTCCTATTGATGTTGTATTGAGTCCAGTCAATTGTTATTAATGTTGTTAGTAGAATACCCTTCTTGTTAAGGGGGAGTGTTGAAATATTGTAACTTCGAAGAGTATTCTACCTAAGAGGGAATGTTGAATAATATTATTATATTATATTTAGTTAGGCCTTATTATGCCTTTGTAAAAGTTGTCCCTTTTGTACCTTGACAACTAAATGTAAAATAAGAGGGTAAAGTGACAGGTCGGCCCAAACATAATTATACGCTGGCCAAACCACTATTTATAAAGGAGGCCAACGCCTCATTTGGATACACACATCTAGCTCTAAAGTGCGCAAGTCTTGGAGGAAAACCTACTGCAACTGGGGTGACATCAAGAAGGGTTTTGGTCTATCTTTTGGTATTTCTTGGTTAAGTGGTGCACTACTCTTCCTAGTGAAAGAGTAGAGGAGGATCTTCTTTTCGGTCTTTGGTCCATCTATATTAAGGAATTTTTTCTTGAGTTTTCTTCCCCATGAGGTTTTCCCGGGATAAAATGTTGTGTACCTTGTGATTGTGTTTCTTTCAGTGATCCTTATATGTTATTGATGAAATGCTCATGTACTTTGGATATAACTTAATAACAACATTAAAACTTAACACATATGCACCCAAACATGATATCATCATCCTTTATCATGAGTAATACCCAAAATTTAAGATGTTGTAATAACGGATCCAATACCATTGTGAGAATGATGGCTGAATCATTTGTTGGTGGTTTAGATTGGCACCACATTAGTCAAGAAAAAGGTTGATAATGATTATTAATCTCACTAGGCATTCCTTAAAATATTTAACAACATCTACTCTTTTGTCTTAGCTCTCTCAGTATAATCATTCCAGGCAATAAGTAAGTGATATGAAAAGATGATACCTAAATGGCCTTTTTTGCAATGCTTTTGATGCACCACGAGTGACAAACATGGCATCATTAGCATAATATGTGGCCTTGCCAGAGACTTGGAGGATGGTTTTGACCAACATAGTGATAGCCAAAGCATGGTATCCTTTCTCCCTCAATCATTCATGCATGATTATTGGTATTCACAAGCCCTACAATAACCTCTACCAAGTCCTCACACTCCTTTGATTTCAATACAAATTTGAATAAGATATCAGATTTTTGGGAAGCCATAGCTTTCGATGATGGGCATGTGCCCCAAACAAAGATCGAGAAGCGTCAACTGGTCAAAAAATTAGTTATTATAATCACAAAACAATTAGGAAGAGTCAACTTTCAAAACAATTAGTTTCACATAAATAAAAAAGATTACATGAGTTTATTGCAAAAACAAATAATTGTTCACATCAAACATTAAGTGACTGAGAAAAATTGAGATGCACAAAAGTATAAGGTATAATATTCAAATAGAGAGGCAGAAGTTCATTCACTGCATGTTTCGTTGAGGGTGGAGTTTAGGTTATTGGGGAAGAGGGGTTGAAATATGACAATTTTACATACTCGGTTGTCTCTAATTTTGACCTAAACTATGAGGTAAAAAATGTGATGATGTGACGGTCCTACAAGAGTACTTTTTAAACTTAAACAAATGCATAAGATGCTATCACATGAAGAAAAAATAAAACATGTCTAAACACAATGCCACAACAAATGCAATTTTTCCATCCCTAACCTGCTTCTTTTACTCAACAATAGAATCACCAGGAAAACCTATTTAAAATTGATCTGACTATAATGGTAGGCCATTCTTAAGGAGAACTAAGGGAACTTAGGGGACTATAGTGAGAGAGGAAGAGAAAAGGAATATGGGGGTGATTCATAAGAGAAAGAGGAAAATGAAGTGGGGGATGATTGATAAGAGAAAGAGGAAAATGAAGAGGCGGAGGAAGGAGAGGAAGAGGAAGAAAAAGAAGAGGGAGAAGAGGGGGAAGAAAAAGAGGAGGGAAGAGTTTGAAGAAGAGGGAGTGGAATGAGGGGAAGAGGGAGAGGGCGAGGGAGAGAAAGAGAGGAAAAGAGAAAGAGGAAGGAGAAGAGGAGAGGAAGAGAGGAAGATGAAGCAGAGAAATATCCCTAAACCTACATTCTTTTTTTTTTTGGTAAATTCCATTTACAAATCCTAAACCCCATCTCCAAAATCTGAATTATGTCTACCATTTACAAAACCCAAATCCCATTTTCTTTTAAATATGTAAATTTTAAAACGTAGGGGTCAAATGACAAAAAATACCTTCGATCTGACGATTCCCCACAAATCTCCCTTGCTTGCTCCTATTGAGTGCACTTAGAAATCCCTTTTAGCTCCAAGAAGATCCACGCTACACTTTCATGTGAAAATGAAATTTGGGAGACCCTAATTTTTCACCTTATATTAGAAATGTACAGCAAGGGTGATTCTAATATTCATTATGTGTCGTCTGTTTTTGGATTTTTTAAACATCACGTCGAGCTTGCATCAGATGCACATCAACTATTTTGATGGAATGATGGAGCATGCATCATCTCCGCATCAATCTTGCATTGTATTTGCATTGTCATTTTCAACACGATGCCAAGAAAAGTGTCATGCCAGTATCCATGATTCGACGCTAATCAATGCAAGCATGATGTAAACATGATGTTAATTGATGCAAACACAATGCAAGTACAATCTCAAACACAATGCAAGCACAATGCAAACAAGATACATGCATAATATAAACACGATGCAAACATGACACATTCAACACATGATCGACTACAACGATGCACAAATATGCAATAATGATGCAATACAAAATAACATAATATTTTAATATTTTGAACATTGTATGTACAATGCAAATATGATGTAGCTATAACACAAATTCCCATCACAAAAATGCAACATGCGCTAATGAAAAAAACTTTGACTAAGGGTTTGAGGGCTATAGCAATGCTACAACCCATATTGTAGTAGTGACATTTTGAAGAACTACATATTACTAGGGTGTTATAAAATCGATCTTGTTCATGGTGAAGTGCAATTGGCACTTGGTTGCTGCTTTAGGATGGGGTAAAGTGACTTTCCATCTTCATATATTAGTTGCCTCGATATTTTTCTTTAGAGAAACCCTTGCAATTTTTTGTTATAAATTGTACTAGTGAAATATCACCACATGCATTTAAACTTGATCCTAAATCATGATCGTGCAAAAATAAAAAATAATATATTAAAATTAAGTAAGTGCATATGCAAAGGTAGTAGATATCCAATAAATAAATTGACTTATAAATTTTTTTTAGACTTACTACAAAAGTTTAAATATAACTTGGTGGACTTAAACCTCACTCAAATTAAATGAGGGATCTCCATGATCAATCACTTAACAAGTGTTGCATTACAGCGTCGTCCCTGCCAGGTTGGAATGGGATTAAATGCAGTGCTACGACGAGACCGAGTACAGACACGTGGGAAGCAAGTTGAAGTACATGTGGTATCCATGCAGAGGATGACTTTGTGGGGTGTACAATAGAATATTAAACAAAGGTTGGACCTGTTCCATATTTTTGAGGCATAGATATTACAAATTCAAATCATGTGGCATTAAAGTTCCACAAATTCAAATCTTTCCTGTACTAACATCTTGTTCGTCATGTGGCATGGAAGGAAAGAAGGATTTTCTTTAGAGCCAAAGACCATTAGTACACTGTGATTTTCCTTTTGTTCAAGTGTGCCATTCCTGTTCAAAAATTGGGTTGCCGGCCCAGACATCCGTGGAGCATCCTTCCCTAACAACAAATCTTTGAAAACTGAGATGAAGTCATTATAAACTTCATAAAAACAATGGGAGGCCTTGTGCCTCCACAGGGCCTGGTACCAGAATGTTACTGGGTCGAATCCACAGTCTATTTTCTTGGAAAGAGACAGTTTTGGAAATGGACAGGAATGCACTATTACGAAAATCAAGTAGGATGACATATAAAATTTATTCCATTCTTTGAATTGTGACAATTGGGAACAGATTTCAATGGAAATTAGCTTCCCCCAATCGAAAATGAATTGTTTCTTGACTGTGAAGTACAAAATATAAATAATTATATGGGAAATGCTTATCGTGGATGCCTGCCCTGTTATTCTTGTAAACAACCAAGCAATTTCCCTGAATGGATTTCTAAAGGAACTTACCTGCAACTTTGTGATATCTTCAGGAATTGTTGTCAGGTCTTCGAGGAACTCGGCTAAGATGTCCAACCTATTATCATGTTTCTCTAAGAACTGTTTGTAGTCTTGTCCTCTGAAGGTCAATGTTGGCTCCGACAATTTTAACATCTTGCAGAAGGCTTAGGTGACAAAGAAATAGGAGAATGGTCGCGCAGTGGAATAATTATTTGGTTTGGAATATATGTTTTGGCGCACCAAGAGACCACCTCCTTACATTCAAAAACTTTAGGGACACAACCTGCACGAGCGATTCCAGAGGTCCAAATCATTTCGTTCTAGGTGGAACAGGATGAATAGTAAAAGTATGCCCTGGACCATTAGAGGTTTTGGTCCCGATGTCCGAAGATATTTACTGTATCTCCACAAAACTGTTGTCGACCTGCTGCCATAAGTTTACAAGAACATTTGTTTGCTCCAAACGATGAATGAAATGAAAAGTTGGAAGGGATAATATAACACAGTGCAAATCTTGGTCCAATGCATGTGAATGGAAGATATCCTTGAGACTTTCGCTCATTAATGACAATTTCAATGGTTGTTGCATGATGAGTTGTTATCATTAAAGACTATTAATTGCATACATAGAAGTGCGAACATGGCGGATACGACAATGCGTGAGTAAGCATTGTAGATTTATTGAACAGGCCAATGTGACGACCCGTGTTTGAGATGAACAATCAGAAGGGACTATATAACTCTCCGCAGATCTTGGTTTAATGTGTAATAATGGGAGATCTCCTCAAGCATTTTGGTCATTAATGACAATGTTGACGGTTCCTACATGGTGAGCTGTTAGCATGAAAGGTTTCTAATTGCATATTAAGAAAGAAGTATGGAGGTTGTGGGGATGGGGAAAAGCAGACTCAAAATAGGGTTACAAGGTATAATTGTTCGAGGTGAGGGCGCGAGGGTCAAATTGTATGTCTCATAACCTTTTGAATGCAATACACGTAACACCGAAGAGGGTATGATAGGATAGTCCAGAGGGAAATTTTTATATCGCGGAAGTCCAGGTAATGTTTGCAAGACACAAAATAATGGAAGTGCAAACGTGAGCCCGCCTATCCAGGAACCTGCCATCGAAAAAAAGTGGCTAAAGTATGGAATAATGAAACGATTGGGCAGATTCGTTTTCACTTATATATTGAAACTTGTAAATTTCATTGTCTCGTCTATGCTTTTGCTTTTTAATGGCGGTCAGTACGGATGTTGCATAATGAACTATTGGCAGTAATATTGCAGAGGGCCGGATGCCCACTGTTTCGTGCTAGTGTGTTCAGTTGTCACTAGTAAGAGAAGAACATATGTATATTAGGAAGGACAGGAAATTAGTGGGGATGGAAGGCACTGAAAGATACTTTGAAACTTTTTTCAATCGCGGTAGAGTGAAGCTTGCGAGCTCGAGGAGTCCACGGTGGAATTGTAGGTCACAGAACTTTTGAGTGCAAGATGTATATAACAAAACAAGAAACAATAGAGTTCGAAAGCTCCAACCCGACAACCACGGCCATAAAATTGGCTAAGTATGGAAAGGAACAATATTAAGTCGGATTCGTCATGTGAGGATATACATGGAGATGAAGATATGACAGCCCACCAACGCTGAAACTCGAGATCATAGAAAGGCAACTAAGTATATAACCAGAAAGTGATAATACACGGCAAGAAAAAAAGGGAAAAAAGACTAAGGAGTCCGCGGTGGAATTGTAGTTCACATAATTTTTGAGTGCAAGATGTATATCATGGAACAAGAAGTAGCAGAGTTCAAAAGTGCCAATCCGAACAATGACTAAGAATTGGAGATTTCGTGAACCCGTCAACCCAAGGATCCAAAATAGGCTGACAACATCTCCCCAGAAGACATGAGGCCCCGACGGTCAAATTGTATCGCTCGAAACATTTGAATGCATAATCTGTAATACGGAAGAGGGGAGGATGTCAGAATTATGTAGTCAATTTGTATATTGTGGAAGGCTGTATGCAAACTTTTTTCATACCAGTGTGTTCAATTGTCACTAGTAAGAGCATAACTAATGTATATTAGGAAGGACAAGAAGTTAGTGGGGATGGAAGTCAACGATAGATACTTTGAAACACTTGTGAACCGTGGTAGAGAAAAGCTTGCAAGTTCGAGGAGTTTGCAGTGTAATTGTAGATCACAGAAGTTTTGAGTGCAAGATGTATATCATGGAACAAGAAGCAACAAAGCTGGAAAGCACCAACCCGACAACCGCTGTCATAAAATTGGCTAAGTATGGAAAGGAACATCGGTCGGTCATATTCGTCATGTGAGGATATAGATGGAGATGAAGATATGTCAGCCCGCCAATGCTAAAACTCGCTATCATAGAAAGGCGACTAAGTATACGACCAGAAACCGATAATACACAGGAAGAAGTAAAGGGAAAAAGGACTAAGGAGTCTGCGGTGGAATTGTAGATCACAAAATTTTTTAGTGCAAGATGCATATCACAGAACAAGAAGGAGCAGAGTTTGAAAGCGCCAAGCTGAAACAGTGACTAAGAATTGGATATTTCGTGAACCTGTCAACACGAGGATCCAAAATAGGACGACAAGGTCTCCCTAGAAGACATGAGGTCTCGACAATTAAATTGTATCGCTTGGAACATTCAAAAAATTGATGAAAACGAAGCAGTAGATTGGGCTGGTGATATAAAAGTAACAATGGAAATCTGAAGACGCGAATCCACCAAATACCGCACCTAGAAATTTTCCGAAAAATAAGTAAGTAAAGAATCAGAATGCAGAGGGAAAAGAGAAAGCAGATGACAATTTTTGAAAGCGGGAATTGGTCTTAACAGTAACTATGGAGTGCATTAAACACGTTAACAGGTTCTTTAATCAAGGAATAGATACATCAAGCGATGTTTATAGTTTCCAGGATCTGTGTGTATAAGAGAAGCATCGAAAAGTTACAAGAAAATCATTTTTTGGATGTTTAAGTAAAGTTTTTGTACTGTTAGCTTCACCGTAAGTATAAAAACGATGGATTTGAATTTTAATGTCCTCTCGTTCATATGATTGTTCCATTAGACTTTGCATAGTATATATTCTTTTATTTCAATTTGTTTGCTAATTTGTGGATCGTGGAAGTTAGGGTGCTATTTGCAGGCGACAGAACAATGGAAACGCAATATTGAACCCACCTACCCAGTAACTCACCTATTCAGAAAACCGTGAGCTAAAAAGTTTGTACAATATGAAACGTGGAAGCGACTGGTCAGGCTGGTGATATAAAAGTAAGTGAAATCTGAAGACATGAACCCGCCAACTTCCGCACCTAGAAATTTTCTGAAAAACGAGTAATACATACTAAATATGTACTATAAAGTATGAAAATGAGATTTTTTAGAGCATGTACGAATCCTGTATTCCATACTTAGCTACTTTTTGGATAGCGGGTTCTTGGGCTGGCGGCCTCAAAATTGGGCCTCTATTGTTCCGTGTCCTATAAATAGCACCCAAGAGTTCCGCAATATACAAATTGACAGACGTACTCCAGGGTTGGGAGCCTCAAGATTGCGATTGTTTATGGATGGTAATCGGTAAACAGAGTGACTAATGTCAACTGTTTCGTACCAGTGTGTTCAGTTGTGACTAGTAAGAGCATAACTAATGTATATTAGGAAGGACAAGAATCTAGTGGGGATGGAAGGCAGCGACATATACTTTGAAACATTTGTAAACCATGGTAGAGTGAAGCTTGCGAGTTCGAGGAGTCTGCGGTGGAATTGTAGATCTCAAAAGTTTTGAGTGCAATATATACATTAGGGAACAAGAAACAAAAGAGTTTGAAAGCGCCAACTCGGCAACCACAACCATAAAATTGCCTAAGTATGGAAAGGAACAACGGTCAGTCAGATTAGTCATGTGAGGATATAAACGAAAATGAAGATATGTCAGCCCACAATTGCTGGAATCCGCGATCGTAGAAAGGCTACTAACTATATAACCAGAAAGCAATAATATAGGGGAACAAGAAAAGGGAAAAAGGGCTAAGGAGTCCACGGTGGAATTGTATATCATGGAAATTTTGAGTTCAAGATGTATATCACGAAACAAGAAACAACAGAGTTCGAAAGTGCCAACCCGACAACCGCAAGCATAAAATTGGCTAAGTATGGAAAAGAACAACATTGGTCGAATTCGTCATGTGAGGATATAGATGGAGATGAAGATATGTTAGGCCGCGAATGTTGGAACCTATTTAAAAAAAAATGAAGCAAACAAAACAAAGTTTTTTTAAATTATATCAGCACAAGCATAACAATGACCAATTTGAATTATTTCAAATTATTCCAGGAGATTAATTTTACCAAGCTCATTGATAGTAGAACATGGAATTTAATATCTTCTTGATGCTAATTGATTCTATAATGAGGCACTTGAGATACAAAGTGACACACTTATACACTGCATTACAAATTGACAGGCGGACTTGCGGGCTAGCTGGGTAAAAAATTCCAAATCTATTGTTCCGTGTCCTCCAAATAACACTCGGAGTTCCGCGATATACAAATTGACAGATGAAGCATACAACCAAGAACCAACTAAAATCCAAACAGGTCACAAGAAAGATCCCACAAGGTTCCATAGAGCAGCACGCATCGACCTTTGCATCAAACAATTTTATACACAAGAGTTCGAAAGCGCCAACTCGACAACCGTGACCATAAAATTGGCTAAGTATGTAAAGGAACAACGGTCGGTCGGATTCGTCATGTGAGGATATAGACGAAGATGAAGATACGTCAGCCCGCAAATGCTGGAACCCACGATCATAGAAAGGTCACTAAGTATATAATCATAAAGCGATAATAAAGTGGAAGAAGAAAAGGGAAAAAGGGCTAAGGAGTCCACGGTGGAATTGTAGATCACAATTTTTTTGAGTGCAAGATGTATATCATGGAACAAGAAGCAACAGAGTTCGTAAGCACCAACCCGACATCTGCGGGCATAAAATTGACAAAGTATGGAAAAGAACAAAGGTCGGTCTGATTCGTCATGTGAGGATATAGATGGAGATGAAGATATGTCAGCCCGCGAATGCTAGAACCCATGATCATAGAAATGCAACTAAGTGTTTAACGAGAAAGCGATAATACATAGGAAGAAGACAAGGGCAAAAGGGCTAAGTATCTGATCCATGGGATCAAAATTTGCTCAAAATTCAAAGTGCTTAGAATCGCTTCAAAACAAACAGGGACGTAGGCCTCGTCGTCATGAACCCAACGCACTTCGAACGGGTTCAAACAGACACTGTATGAGGGAGATATCGTGTTCTGTTCGATTTGCCGTATGAGGGAGATATCGTGTTCTGTACAATCCATATAGGTGACGTGGCATGACCGTACAGGTGACGTGTCAACTGATTCGACAAGCTGATGTGGCAAGTTTTTATTGGACAACAAGGTGGCACATGGGCGAATGGAGGTGAAACACATGGCATGTTTTTTAACCAATTGGGTGGTGCCACGTGGCCCAGGCATGGGATGCCACGTGGCACCTTGGGTTTAGTGATTAAAAGTTTGTGGGAGTCTGCAGGACTCGACCCTGCGACCTTCGGGCAGAGTTAAAGCTTTGGGAAGGGCCGCCCAACCGGCGCTCCCACCATATGTTTCTTAACATTATATGTTTTGAATATTATATGAATTCGCACTATGGTGCATTTCGACGCGGGTCCGGGCTGGGGCTTAGCCCCAGCCCCAGCCCTTGGTTTTGTGCGTCGTTTACATATGACCCTTGCCACATGTTTTGCATGGGAGTCACAAACAACCATGCAAATGGTTATAACACCAAAACGCGCCCGCCACTTGTCACACATACATGCATTCATGGAACGAGCCCCTTTTGATGCGCAGGAAACGTGGCCACATGGCCCCATGCGCCCAACACCTCCGGGGTTAGGGGGCTAGGTTCCCTAACCGTTCTACATTTTGGTGCATTTTGTGGAGATGCGCGTGTGTGTTGAGTTTAGGCACGGGAAATGCCCAGAGGCCAGGTTAGACACACAGAGGTGAGATTTGGCGAACCAGAGACAACCAACTTGAAGGGGAAAACTTCCAGGAAGCCTATCTTCTTCAATTTTTGGCCAAATCAGGTACTGAAAAAGCCCAGCTAGGGGTTTTTGGACATTCTGAAGCCATTGGAGCCATCTATTTGGCATTTTGAGCATTGTAAAGCATTGATTTTAGCACTTTGAGAAAATAATATAAAAGATCCATTGGAAGCTGGACCAAGAGATGTAGCCCAAGAGAGGGGTGAACTCCTTTATCATTTGCTGTGTTATGTGTTTACTGTTCACTGTTATTTGCTGGTTATTATCTGCATCTTGAATGTGAAAGTTTCTCTAAATTATGT
>SNQJ01S0022814.1:37723-47961 GCA_010110895.2 Picea sitchensis
AGGCCAAGTGGATTGAGGTTGGGAAGGTGAGGGAACTATACCCTCATCTTCAGATAGACTGAAAGTAGTCTTTTGGAGGTCCAAAAGCTTTCCAATGGGGAGGTGTGATCCAGGGGATCAAATTTTGCTCAAAATTCAAAGTGCTCAGAATTGCTTCAAAATGAACAGGGATGTAGGCCTCGTCGTCACGAACCCAACGCATTTTGAACGACTTCAAACAGACACTGTATGAGGGAGATATCATGTTCTGTTCGATTTGCCAAACAGGTAAAATTTTTTTGCTGACTGTACAGTCCATACAGGTGACGTGGCATGACCATACAGGTGACGTGTAAACCGATTCGACAAGCTGACGTGGCAAGTTTTTATTGGACAACAAGGTGGCACATGGGCGAATGGAGGTGAAACACATGGCATGTTTTTTAACCAATTGGTTGGTGCCACGTGGCACCTTGGGTTTAGTGATTAAAAGTTTGTGGGAGTCCGCAAGACTTGACCCTGTGACCTCCGGGAAGAGTTAAATCTTTGGGAAGGGCCGCCCAACCGGCGCGCCCACCATATGTTTCTTATCATTATATGTTTTGAATATTATATGAATTTGCACTATGGTGCATTTCGGCGTGGGTCCGGGCTGGGGCTTAGCCCCAGCCCCAGCCCTCGGTTTTGTGCGTCGTTTACATATGACCCTTGCCACATGTTTTGCGCAGGAGTCATAAACAACCATTCAAATGGTTATAACACCAAAACACGCCCGCCACTTGTCACACATACATGCATTCGTGGAATGAGCCCCTTTTGATGTGCGGGAAACGTGGCCACATGGCCCCATGCACCCAACACCTCCGGGGTAGGGGGCTAGGTTCCCTAACCGTTCTACATTTTGGCACGTTTTGTGAAGATGCACGTGTGTGCTGAGTTTAGGCACAGGAAACGCCCAGAGGCTGGGTTAGACACACAGAGGTGCGATTTGGCGAACCAGAGATAACAAGCTTGAAGGGGAAAACTTCCAGGAAGCCTATCTTCTTCAATTTTTGGCCAAATCAGGTGCCGAAAAAGCTCAGCTAGGGGTTTTTGGACATTCTGGAGCCATTGGAGCCATCTATTTGGCATTTTGAGCATTGTAAAGCACTTATTTTAGGACTTTGAGCAAATAATATAAAAGATCCATTGGAAGTTGGACCAAGAGATGTAGCCCAAGAGAGGTGTGAACTCCTTTATCATTTGTTGTGTTATGTGTTTACTGTTCACTGTTATTTGCTGGTTATTATCTGCATCTTGAATGTGAAAGTTTCTCTAAATTATGTGTTTGCAAATTGATCCTTTTGCCTAAGCACACTTAATTAAAAACTTGCNGAAATATTTCAAGATACAAGCCTTTTCATTTTTAGATCAGCATCTCACAGAAGAACATCTACTGTTCGTTTATTAATGCCAATCCTTTCGAAACCCTGGTGATCTCTCATTAGTAAAGGCATAAATTGTAGATCACGAAAGTGTTTGGGTGCAAGATGTATAAGACAAAACAAGGGACATAAGTGTTGGATACCGCAAACTTGGGACCCGATGATCAGATAATTGGCTAAGTATTGAAAGGGACCGCGGTCGGTCGGGCTCATGGTGTGAAGATATAGATAAAGAGTTGCCAATTTGTGAATCCATGAGGTTGTGATCATATAGTTGCGACTAAATATAGAACTAGAAAGGGATAATAGAGGGGGGGAAAAGATAAAAATTTAGATTTTTTATACATTCCTACACACAAATTGTATATTGTGAAACTCCGGGCACTGTTTGCAACTCGTGGAAGATTCGTAACACAATTTTGAGGATATAGACGGAGATGAAGATATGTCAGCCCGCCAACCTTGGAACCAGATATCATAGAAAGGTGACTAAGTATATAACCAAAAACCAATAATGGACGGGAAGAAGAAAATGTGAGTTCGTATGCACCAACCCGGCAACCGCGCCCATAAAATTGACTAAGTATGGAGAGGAACGATGGTCGGTTGTATTCATTAGGCGAGGATATAGATGGAGATGAAAATATGTCAGCCCACCAACCCTGCAACCCACGATCATAAAAGGGCGACTAAGTAAATAGCTAGAAGCGATAATGGACGGGAAGAAGAAAAGGGGAAAAGGGCTAAGTATCTGACATCATAAAATCCATTTTTTTTCATTTATTAATGCCAATGTTTTTGACAAGTTTTTATATCTATGCCAAATAGAAGAAGCTGCAATATATGCAAGATATTGAACAGGAACATGGCGTCAACACTTCAGTTTCCTTGTTGTAATTCATTAATTCATTCTATTTACGGGACCCGAAGAATGAAACCAGGACGGGTCCTCCAATTTATTTCTTTAAGGAACATGGTTATGTGTAGAATAGACCAATCAGTCTTACTGATTCTCTTGAAAATAAAATATGGCCTATGACAGATTATTCTTCCATGTAAAATGTAAGGAATGAACAGAGTGGCCTTTATTTAAATTGAAGTACTGGGCAACAGGAAGAAAATATTGTCGTCCATGTTTAACGACACACAGGAAAAAGGTATAAAATAGAGTGAAAAGCAATACTAGAGATTGGAAAACACCATAAAAAACATAAAACCACAAATTTTCTATATTCAAATAAGATGGGTTACAAAACACAACTGAGATTATTTGCCACAATGATTGCGATTTGGCCTGCCGCTGACCAATAAAAAATATGTACAATAATGAAGCTTATTGATAGTATTCTTGACGATCAAATCCTTGATTCGTTAAAAACAATCACTTGAATATCAATTCCGGGGCTTGGACTTAATTGGTGATGCCAACTAGTTCTATCCCAGTTTTTTGAATAATCTGTCTCTTCTAGATATGGTCTGCTTGCATTGGCTGGTTATTCAACATTCCATTCTTTGTTAAGTAATAATTTCCCGTTGCCGCCAAAAACTTGGGGTTTAAGGTGCCTTGAAGTGCAGTCAATAACATTGTTCCCATTGCCACCGCCAATGTCAATGTCCAAGGCTGAAGCTATCTGGAGCCTGGGGTCACCGCCTATGTCGATGCCTGAAGGTGATTGTATGTCGAGTCTCTTTCTGCATCCAGAGGTTGGTCAACACTATTTGACATATAAACTGACTGTTTGTCAGTTCTGTTACAACTTTGGCTTAAAACGTTTTGTAATTTCAGAATATTGATTCAAATGCCCATATAGTTTCTCACGTTGGTTGGTATCCAATTTTATAATTTCCTCCTGAGTGTATTCGGGCATGGAGTAATATTTGGCTTCACCTCTGAACATTCCAGACCTTTCTGTGGGTTGCCATGTCTTCCACCCCTATGACAAAAGATATATTCTGATGCAATCTGCACCATTTGATACACTTCCCAGACCTGTGCTGTCGGAAGAAGTCATGTACTTCAAAAAAAGAACAGTTCCCAATTGGGTTGGACGTTCCTTCCAAATTACTGTAATAACACAGGAAAAGGCACAAAATAGAATGAAAAGCAATACCATAGATTGGAAAACACCATTAAAAAAACCCCCGCAAGTATTCTATATTCAAATAAGATGGGTTACAAAATACAACTGAGATTATTTGCCACAATGATTGCGCTGCCAACTAGTTCTATCCCATTTTTTTTTGAATAACTTGTCTCTTCTAGATATGGCCTGCTTGCACTCCCTGGTCATTCAACATTCCTTTCTTTGTTAATTATTAATTTCCCTCTACCGTCGGAAACTTGGGGTTTAAGGCGCCTTCCCTGTAATGTTCCTGACCATTGACATCCAAGACAACTTAGAAATGTGATTCAGGCCCGATTCAAAGTCAAGAGAGTCATTTTATGTGACGTTAGATATGGGGGAAACTAATCCTGTTAGGCAACAAAAGTCGAGACAGGGAAAAAATTCAAGTATGTTGTGATTGCTCTTCTCCCTGTATTCGATCATTTGTTTGGTTGAAAAGCCTGCCTGAAGATTTGTATGTTGAACTTCTTTGTTTTATTACAGTAAATTGGAAGGAACGTCCAACGTAACTGGAAAATGTTATTCTTTCAAGGTACATGACTTCTTCCAACAACACAGGTCTGGCAAGTGTATCAAATGCTGCAAATCGCATTTGTGCTGTACAAAATTCGATACACTTGCCAAACCTGTGTTGCTGGAAGAAACTATATACTTCAACGAAGGAGTTTTTTGCACGTGACCTCAAAATCCATTCCAACTCCCAGGAAGAGAACAAAGAAGATCAACAAACAAATCTCCAAGCAGGCCTTTCAACCAACCAAAGCATCGAATACAGGGAGAACACCAACTAGAAGATACTTGTTTTTTTTCCCCTCTGTCTGAGTTTCTATTCGATAACATAGTTTTTTTTGGCTCAAATCCCATGTCACATAAGACCAATCTATGTTCTTTCATTTGAGCCTCAATGGCATCTCTAAGTTGTCTTACATGTCCATGACCAGGAACATTAGAACGAAGGCACCCTAAAGCCCAACTCTTTGATGATAGAGATAAATGGCAATAAGTATTTAAAAGCAATGCTGGAGGATGACAGTATAATCTTCCGTAGATTTTGGGTTAATTTGTCTTAATGACAGATATTCTCGATCTTTTCCCCTATTAATGCAAATATTTTCGAATATGTGCGTTGAATAGTGACTAATAGCAAGTATTAACATTCCCATATCTGAGCAGATTCTCAAATCTGACAACATCTAACATATGCACAATTTTAAAGAGGGACATGACATCAAGGCCTTTGTGGATGACACGTTCGTGGGTGGCAACGAGGTAGTACAATTTTGCACTATTATTACGATGAAGCCTTTAAAAAACTAAAAGAGCCAGTATTTGTTTTTTTGGAAAATTCAAAATGCCCCCTGTCTATACATTTTATTGGGAGATGTCCTCGACCTTTCCGCTTATTAAGGCCAATATTTTTGAATTTGTCTGGTCATTTTTCACTTTTGAAAGCATAATTAATGTCCATTGGGAAGGGTGAAAGGTAACAGGGATGGAGGGGAGCGACAAATGCTTTTAAACTTTTCTGAACTCGGGAAGGTGTGAACCCACACAACTTTGAAAAGTCGGCTAAGTATCGAAAGGCAGGTCGGACAAACAAACTCATCGTAGGCAGATGCAGGGCTGCGATTTCGAGGAGTGCGGGGTCAAATTGTAGATCACGAAAGTTCTGGGTGCAAGATGTATACATCGAACACGAGTTACCATAGTTGGATAGTACCTATCCGCGAAGCCGCGTTCATAAAATTGGCTAAGTATGCAACCGAATGACGGTCGGTCGAAATCGTGATGCCAAGATATAGATGGAGATAACGATTTTCCAGTTTGCCACACCGGGAACCCGTCAACACCGAAACGTGAGAAAGTACAGAACCAGGAACGCATAATAGAGCGGAAGAACAAAAGGTAAAAAATGGGAAAGTTTACAAAGAGGGAAAAAAATTAGGAGAGAATAACTATATCGCTCAGACAAAAAATCTTGCTCGCATAACTATGAAACCATAGTAAGACATAAACCATGGAGAAAGCATCGCCAGCTATGGAATATAGTTGGAGCCCGACGAACTCTGGTTGAAGCTGCAAGAGATGCAATTTACATCGATTGCAAAAAATTGTATGTTATGTTATCTTAATGCTATTTTTATGGGCAACCAACTGCAAGACAATGTAACAACAGTTTCAACTATAGGTGCAACACCCCAACATTGCAAGCCTTAGGTAAACAATAGCAAGCAACAAATAACAACCCACTTAAGAAGCACTAAAAGGCCCAACTATAGCCGCGGGACCCGAATTCTGTAAAGCCAAATCAAACAACAATAAACAACATCCAGCGAACAAAGAAGCAAGCACCAACCAGTCGACCAGGAATGTCGCAGTTCCAATTGCGGTTGCAAAACCCTAAACATGAAAACTTCAACAAGACGAACAGGCAAACAAGAACAACAACAATAGGCAAACAAGAAATCAATGGAGATGCAAGAAGCAAGCATGAACCACTAAACCAACAACACCGCTGAAGTACAATATTTCCCAAATTGACTGTAGAGAACATTGCATATACAAGCAGCAAATAACAACCCAGTTAAGAAGCACCCAAAGGCCCAACTGCAGCCGCAGGACCCCAACCATGGAAAGTCGAATCAAACAACAATAAACAACATCCAGCGAACAAAGAAGCAAGCACGAACGAGTCGACCAGGAATGTCGTAGTTTCAATCGCGGCTGCAGAACCCCAAACGTGCAAACTGCAACAAGACGAACATGCAAACAAGAACAACAAGAATAGGAAAATAAGAAATCAATGAAGATGCAAGAAACAAGCATGAACCAGTGAACCAACAATACCGCTGAAGTACAATATTGCCCAAATTAATTGTAGAGAACATTGCATATAAAAAAAAAAGGGAAGAAAATGTATTGTAATAAGCCTGCTAAGTAAACATTCAATGCTGCGAAGCCTGTTAGGTAAACATTTAAGTCTGTCAGAAATGGTATGTGAACATTTAAGAAAGAATAGGCAAATAAGAAATTAGTGAAGATGCAAGAAGCAAGCATGAACCAATGAACCAACAATATCGTTGAAGTACAATATTGCCCAAATTGAATGCAGAGAACATTGCATATAAAAAAAGGGAAGAAAATGTATTGTAACAAGCCTGCTAAGTAAACATTCAACGCTGCGAAGCCTGTTAGGTAAACATTTAAGTCTGTCAGAAATGGTATGTAAACATTTAAGAAAGAATGCAGTGTGGCAGGTCTCTGATGTACCAATTTTTTATTTATTATAATTTATGTAATTCGAAGGACAGACTTTGGATATGCTAGCATATCAAACATTGGGATAAATTTAGCTAGCAGAAAATGCTAGGACAAACATTCAAAATAATGCTAGCATTAATCTACCTTCAAGCAATGCATACGAAAAACATATGATTCAAAATGACCGTAGACGATAAAAAAGTTTGGATATGGTACCATATAAAACATTGGTAATAGAGAAGCCAACAATAAGACCCCCAATCTGTTATCCAATCAGATCATTACATATATGGTACCTTTTATGATATAAAAATCAATGTTTTTAGTTCCCTAGCTCAAACAATAGATATTATGCAAATATTTGTGGTCAAAGGACAAACTAATACGAGGTCAACGAATTATCGATCGCTATAGTCCCTCCATGCCTACGGTAGGGACTAATAACTTAAGTGTAACACTTTATTCCCCAACCTTCCCAAATTAAAATTTGCAAAGATTCACAATTCCATTCTTTTATCATATTTTTCAAGTGCTTTTTATGCTTCTTAGGATCACCCGTGCATAACCTTTGTATAGGCATACTAGTGCCTTGAAATCACTCAAACACGCTGCCAACAGAGAAAGGGTTAAAAAATACCATCCATAAAAGCACCATGAAAAAGATAACGCTTTTTTCTTCAATAGACATTTAAGAATCCAATTTCATTGTGTTACCATAATTGAAGGGAGAGAGTTTTACTTAGGAAAATATAAGAGGAGTGGTAGTTTTTTTTATGAGGAAAACTCGAAATGATTCAATGTAAGATTCATACACATTTACAAAAGATATATTTAAGATATCTAGTTTCATTCTTTACTTTTATTGTACAAATTTTACCTAATTTGGTTTATGGTTTTTTCATAAGGTTCATTATAATATATAGTTTATATATGATATATAAACTATATATATTTTTGAAGTAATATACATGTTTAGATATTTTAACAATATGAAAATATTTAAGATAATAATGATTAATGAACGTGACGAGAATTTAAAATAATAATGATCAATTGAACGAGATGAGACTTACCATTAATATAGCAAAACCTAGTTTAATTGTGGTTTTCTTTCATTATGCCAGTTGACTATGGAGGTTTAGGATTTTTGTTGGACAAGTCGTAGTCTAAACATTCTATGTTTTGGTTTTTCCAAGGATATTATCCATTTAATTTTGCTCGAAATCCAGTAGCAAATTCTTGGATCTACAAATTTGAGTGGTAAATCTGTGTAATCTGAGTGTCCCAAGGGTTTTTTAGGACGTTGAATCCATCTATCCATTCAGAAATACAATTTAAACACCAAAAAATTACAATTTCACCCAAAACTATATCACGAAATTCTGGTGAAAATTTTCAAAAGTAGAGTGTTTAGACAACGCCCTTATATAAACATTTCACTATCAACAATGTTAATAGTAATTTGGGGTTCGCACTTTATTGGACATATTTCATTCAAAACCTCTTGAAATGGACTTGGAAGACCGGTGTGTTGGGTTTAAGTCGGAACACCGTGATTATATATGTGTGTGTGTGTGTGAGTCTAATGGTTAAGTGCACATGTTTCCTCCTAAGAGCTCACAAGTTAAAATCCAGAGGGGGATAGGGTATGTATACCTCCGTAGACTATCAAATCGTTGGGCAGAGGAGGTCTCATACACCAATTTAGTGTCTGGCTTGATTGTGACCTTAAAAATAGATTATATATATATTCCTAAAATGGACTTGGAGCACTGATGTGTTAATGTATATATATTAATGTCGCGATGAACCTAAAATGGACTTGGAGCACCGGTGTGTTGGGTTTAAGTCGGCACACCGTGATTCACAACAAATAAAAAGAGGAATTTGGTGCAATGCATCTTGTCTATAGTGGCACACTAATCTCTGCTCACGATATTGGAACACCAAGGTATTTTTATTTTATTTTAAATTCAAATAATATATTTGCATATTTAAAGCAATATGTTTTGTAATACATATTTGACTCTTTGTAATGTATGTTATGTATAATGTTTTTTTTTTAATTATAAAATATCATGTGTAATCTAAGTAAAAAAGAGTGTCAAAGTTAAGAAAATATTATAAATGAGGAATGTGGATAAAGATGATCATTATGAAATTTTTTTCTTTAATCATATTTATCAAAATTTATAACAGTATTTGTTAACATATTTCATATATTTGAAATTATAGATGTTGAAGATTATAAGGGACATAACATAGTTACCAACTTAACGAGAACCTTCCAAAGTTCTTGTTTTTTTAGAGGTCACATTTAGTTGTTATTTTTACCCTCATTTTGAAAAGTGGTGCTACCGGTAGGACCTTTTTAGGGGGGTTAAAATTACCACATTTTGCAACTATGACCTTAATTAACTATATTGTAATGTTGTCAACAAAACCCTTAAAATCAACCCTCGAATCGAAACGTGGTACTAACAACGGCACCACTTTTTATTTTCAAGGTTAAAACTACAACTTCTTTGAAATCTCTAGACTTGACAATTGGTATTGTTACGACCAAATCCTTAAAATCAACCCCCAAATCGAAAAGTGATGCTCCCAATAGTAGCCCCCTTTTTCTAGGGATAAAATTGCTAGTCTTTTGAAATTGTGACATTGACAACTAATACCATTAGCCCCAAAATCTTAAGATCAACTATAGAATAAAAAAGAGGCGTTATCAGTCACACCCTCTATTTTTAGAGCTTAAAATTCCAACATTTTAGAAGCCACTGTCTTACACTGTTGCAAATAAAATTGTAAAAAAAGAAAATAAGGAAAAATAAATTTAAAAAAAAAAGACAAAAAACCTAAACAAGAAAAAACATGTTTTAAAAACAAAAATAAAACAAAAAATAATTTTAAATTAAAAAAACAATAAAATTAGAAAAAATTATAATTATTTTTTAAATATAAAAAAATACATTAAAAAAACTTTACAAGCAAATCAATATCTCTCTGCGGTTTTGAACAAGAATAATACTTCTCTGCGGTTTTGAAATTATATCTTTGCGGTTTTGAATAGGAATAGTACTTCTCTGTTGTTTTGAAGGCGATATTTTATTTCTAACATTATATATCTACAGTTTTGAACGAGAATAATACTTCTCTTTGGTTTTTATCCTTTTTTCCTAGAATAATCTTTGTAGTTTCTCTCGGTTTCTCCAAAACTTCTCTGCAATTTTCGGAAATTATTTTTGGCTTCTTCAACCGGTTGAGCAATTGGACATGTGAAATGAGGTGAGTCACTTTTTACTTTGATTCAATTTTAGTTTATAATATATTAACATAAAGAGAGTTAAATATTATTTATTTATTTATTATTTTAAGTTTCATAAGTAAAAGTTCATTTGAGAGATAATAATTAATATCATTATTATCAATTAAAAAAAAATATTTTTCA
>SNQJ01S0022814.1:48011-59708 GCA_010110895.2 Picea sitchensis
AATGCATCTTGTCTATAGTGGCACGCTAATCTCTGCTCAGGATATTGGAACACCAAGGTATTTTTATTTTATTTTAAATTCAAATAATATATTTGCATATTTAAAGCAATATGTTTTGTAATACATATTTGACTTTTTGTAATGTATGTTATGTATAATTTTTTTTTTTTAATTATAAAATATTATGTGTAATCTAAGTAAAAAAGAGTGTCAAAGTTAAGAAAATATTATAAATGAGGAATGTGGATAAAGATGATCATTATGAAATTTTTTTCTTTAATTATATTTATCAAAATTTATAACAGTATTTGTTAACATATTTCATATATTTTAAATTATAGATGTTCAAGATTATAAGGGACATAACATAGTTACCAACTTAACGAGAACCTTCCAAAGTTCTTGTTTTTTTAGAGGTCACATTTAGTTGTTATTTTTACCCTCATTTTGAAAAGTGGTGCTACCGGTAGCACCCTTTTTCGGGGGTTAAAATTACCACATTTTGCAACTATGAACTTAATTAACTATATTGTAATGTTGTCAACAAAACCCTTAAAATCAACCCTCGAATCGAAAAGTGGTATTAACAACAACACCACTTTTTATTTTCAAGGTTAAAACTACAACTTCTTTGAAATCTCTAGACTTGACAATTGGTATTGTTACGACCAAATCCTTAAAATCAACCCCCAAATTGAAAAGTGATGCTCCCAATAGTAGCCCCCTTTTTCTAGGGATAAAATTGCTAGTTTTTTGAAATTGTGACATTGACAACTAATACCATTGGAACCAAAATCTTAAGATCAACTATAGAATAAAAAAGAGGCGTTATCAGTCACACCCTCTATTTTTAGAGCTTAAAATTCCAACATTTTAGAAGCCACGGTCCGACACTGTTGCAAATAAAATTGTAAAAAAAGAAAATAAGGAAAAATAAATTTAAAAAAAAAAGACAAAAAACCAAAAGAGAAAAAAACCTAAACAAGAAAAAAACATGTCTTTAAAAACAAAAATAAAACAAAAAATAATTTTAAATTAAAAAAACAATAAAATTAGAAAAAATTATAATTATTTTTTAAATATAAAAAAATACATTAAAAAAACTTTACAAGCAAATCAATATCTCTCCGCGGTTTTGAACAAGAATAATACTTCTCTGCGGTTTTGAAATTATATCTTTGCGGTTTTGAATGGGAATAATACTTCTCTGTTGTTTTGAAGGCAATATTTTATTTCTAACATTATATATCTACAGTTTTGAACGAGAATAATACTTCTCTTTGGTTTTTATCTTTTTTTCCCAGAATAATCTTTCTAGTTTCTCTCGGTTTTTCTGAAACTTCTTTGCGATTTTCAAAAATTATTTTTGGCTTCTTCAACCGGTTGAGCAATTGGACATGTGAAATGAGGTGAGTCACTTTTTACTTTGATTCAATTTTAATTTATAATCTATCAACATAAAGAGATTTAAATATTATTTATTTATTTATTATTTTAAGTTTCATAAGTAAAAGTTGATTTGAGAGATAATAATTAATATCATTATTATCAATTAAAAAAAAATATTTTTCATTTTTAAAGTCAATCCAAAATAATAATTGTTACATTTTTTTTCTCTTCTTTTCAATATGAGCACTCCACTACCCATTCCAAAAACTCGGCCTAACAGAGGGAGGCCCCCCAAAATCACCCTAGAGATCCTTTATGATTATATGGAATCAATAGAAAAAAGGAGAGAAGAGAGAGATGCCAAAATCCAAATAGAGTTAGAATCACTAGAAAAAAGGAGTGAAGAAAGAGATGTAAAACTCCAAATAGAGATAGAGGCAATGATTGATAAAAAAATTAAAGATACCATTCAAACTCAAATAGATGATAGATTCTTAGGGTTCAAGAGTGAATTGTAGACAATGAAGGATAGGATTCAAGAAATGGAAAAACATAAACAATTAACCCAAGAAGGAGGGGTTGAAGAAAATCACAACTTGAGAGATAGGATAAAAGAGTTAGAAGAAAAACTTACCAACAATTTGACCCTCAGTAATATGTAAAACACATTGGATATAAAGCCCATCAAAGAGGAAATGAATAAGCTAATCAAATTGGACAATGAGCGTAACAAAAGAGCCTTGAACCTCATAATTTTTGGTATAAAAGAACAACAAGAGGAGGATACGCTAGCAATAATAAAAGAAGAATTAAATAATAAATCACAAATTGATACAACTTACCTCATAGAAGCAAAGAGGTTAGGAAAAATAATTGATTACAAAGATAGGTTGATCCATGTCAAAGTAAGTTGTAATGACCATAAATATAGCATACTTAGTNTAAAAGAAGAATTAAATAATAAATCACAAATTGATACAACTTACCTCATAGAAGCAAAGAGGTTAGGAAAAATAATTGATTACAAAGATAGGTTGATCCATGTCAAAGTAAGTTGTAATGACCATAAATATAGCATACTTAGTAAATCTATGAGCTTAAAAGGGTCAAGAATATTTATAAAGGAAGACCTCATTCTCAAAGACCAAGCTGAATTAAGGAAGGAAGTTTAAAAGGTAAAAGAAGCGAGGAAAGAAGGAAAACGAGCAATAATTAGAAATCGAAAAGTTATTGCTAGGGATAGAGACCAGAAGGACAATAATAAATAGGAATTTGGGACACTCGAGATCCTTTTTTGGAACTGTCGTGGCTTTCCATGGCGCAAAGGTCCTGTGATAAGTTGGATCCCAAGTGATATTGATATTATTTGTTCCGTTGAAAATTGGGAGCATGAGGAGTCTCAGGTCCCTAACATAGAAGGATTTGTCTTGTGGTCAACATGGAACAAAATATCCCATCGTAGAGGGATAGGAGGCATATCTTGTTATATTAGAAAGAACATTTCTCCTCACATTCAACTTCATAAGATTGACCCTCTCAATCAATACGTTTGGATAGAAATTTCATACACCAATGCTAAGAAGATGTATATAACGATTTTCCTCCACCCCTCCTAATAGAACTAGGGTCAACACCCTAACATGGACCATACAGTGACATTGTGTTGCTGGGAATTTTGTCATCATATATTCAGTTTTAGGTAGTCTCGCCACCTAAAAACTTGCACTTATCCACATATAATATCAATGCATTTGAACCAACATAATTTCACATACAAAGATTCATACCATATTGTTTCTCGGTCGATATTCATGACATCAACCTTTTATCATCATTATCCTTTGGTTATTTCATAGCCTCTTGACCTGCATATTAGTCTACAACACAAACTCATACATACCCATGCATTATCATCATGTAAATGCATTTAATCATAATCCCAATCTGGTATCCACGTAACAACAACTTTAAATGTCAAAATTTTAAAGTTAGAAATAGATTGCATAATATCCATCATAATTCAAATAACGTTAAACATTCATAGAATTAACATTCACATAGGTTCATATGTCTTAAAAGTTCAAGTGTATCATTAATAGTTTCAGAGTGAATAGAAAATAAAGATGATTAGGCCTTAAGTAATTCTAGTTGTCTAAGTCAAAAGGTGGCATTACATACACCCAAGCTTTGAGAAAACATATTCCCGAGGTGGTAAAAAAAGTGAAGGATGATCTCGTTGTAAGGTCTCTTCACCCTCTCAAGTAACAAATCATGGGCTATACTTGTCCCTTTAAACCTTAACTTGGTCTACCAGATGGTTCATGAGCTCTCGGACCCTACGGTCCAATATGCGTAACAGTTCGACCATGAGGGTTCCCGCATCCGATACCTACAATTTCTTCCAATTCAATTTATGAGATTCGTCAACAACATAATGATGTAGAATAGATACATGGAAAACATTATGAGTTTTATGCAAGTGGGGTGGAAGTACGAGACGATAGGCAATGGGTTCAATTCTCTCTTGTATTTTGAACGGTCCTATAAATCAAGGCGACAACTTTGTCCCCTTCTCGAACTGAATGGTACTCTTATTAGGCCTGATACAAATGAAAACTTGATCTACCACTTTATAACTTCAATCAGTCCTATGTGCATCATCATAACTTTTCTATCTATCATGTGCTTCCTTTAGTCACTCCCTAATCTAAATCACCTATTCCTCCATCTCTTGAATCAATTCTGGCCCAACTGTCACTCTATCTTCTAACTTCTCCCAACTCAACGATGTCCTGCATGGCCTTCCATACAGAGCTTCATAGGGTGGCATTCCAATGGAGCTATGAAAACTGTTATTGTAGGCGAACTCTACCCAAGGTAGGTACTTCTCCCAATGGGTTTGATTATCCATAACATACATCTTAAGCATGTCTTCCATAACATGATTTACTCTCTCAATTTTCCCAAATGTTTCTAGATGATATGATGTGCTTAAGTTCAACTGAGTTCCCAATGCTAACTGCAAACTTGTCCAAAACCTAGATGTAAATCGGGAGTCCCCATCTAAAATGATCTTCTTGGGTAGCCCATGCAGACGAATTACCTCACTTATAAACACGCGTGCCACATCAACGACTTCATAAGTGTCTCTAACTGGAATAAAATGAGCACTCTTGGTCAACTTATCCACTATCACAAGAATGACATTCTGTCTATGCGATGTGAGTGGCAATCCCACAACAAAATCCACAGAAATGACTTCCCACTTGGACATAGGAACATCATGCGGTTGTAGGAGACCTGTCGGGTGGTGGTGGTCAACCTTCACTTGTTCACACTCTAGGCACTTGGCGATGAAATTGACTACATCACCCTTCATGCCTACCCAGAAAAAAAGCTTCTTCATGTCTGCGTACATTTTCTTCACACCCGGATGTGCACAATAAAATTCTCTATGGGCTTCCTTGAGTATGATACTTCGAATATCCCCACCTTCGGAGATGTACATCCTTCCCTGATATCTTAATAATTCATCTGCTTCGAGGCTATATCCTTCATACTTTGGATCTAATTTCCTCCCACTTTGGAGGGTTGAAGTGACTTTTAAATACCAACTATCTCCAAGAAGTTGCTCCAACACATGCTCCCTCAGATTGACTTTTAAGGGTACCAAGGAGAAGACATGTGGTCTCCTGCTCAAGGCGTATGCGACCACAATCTCCTTTCCCTTGATGTACGAAATTCCAAAATCATACCCACTCATAAACTCAATCTAGCGCCTTTGCCTGGCATTGAGATCTCTTTGAATGAAGAGATGCTTTAAGCATTCATGGTCTGTTTTGAGCTCAAAGCTTCGTCCCACTAGATAATGCCTCCAAAGCTTCAGAGCTAGCCTTATAAATGCCAACTCTAAATCATGAGTAGTGTAAAGCTTCTCATGTTTCTTTAACTTTCTTGATGCATACGGTATCACTCCCCCATCCTGCATTAGCACGACCCCCAATCCTTGCTTCGAGGAATCCGTGCAGACTGTGAAGTCTTTTTCTATATCTAGCACTCGTTGAATTGGCGCACTAGTTAGTAACCTCTCAAGCTCGATAAATGCAGTATCACATTCCTCTTTCCATTCATACCAAACCCCCTTGCATTGTAGGGTGGTGATGGGTTTCTCTATCTTAGATAACCCTTCCACAAACCTCCGTTAATAAACAACTAGCCCCATGAAGCTTCTCACCTCATGAGCATTTTTCGGCACTGGCCATTCCATAAAGGATTTTACCTTTTCTGGATCCACAAAGATTCCTTCACTGAAAATGATATGACCTAAATAGTGAATTTATTTCTGGAAGAAAGAACACTTCGTCAACTTGCCATACAATTTGTTCTCTTTAAGGCACAATAACACCACTCACAAGTGTTCCTCGTGTTCTCTTTCGTTCTTGGAATAAATAAGGATATCATCCAGAAATACCTGTACAAAGCGGTCTAAGTACTTTCAGAATACACCATCACGAGGCTCAAGAATACTGTTGGCGCATTGGTCAAACCAAAAGGTACTACAACGAACTCATAATACCCAAACCGAGTTTGAAAGGCAGTTTTTAGAATATCGTCTTCCTTAATCCTTAACTGGTGATACCCTGATCGTAGATCAATTTTTGAGAAAACTGATGCTCCTTTCATTTGATCAAAGAGGTCATCTATCTATGGCATTGGGTACCTATTTTTCACTGTAGCACGGTTCAAGTCCTTGTAATCTATACACAGTCGTAAGGAACTATCCTTCTTCTTGACAAAAATTACTGGTGCACCCCAAGGTGAGACACTAGGCCTTATTATCCCTAAATCAAGTAGTTCCTTCAACTGCATTCGCAACTCACAAAGTTACGACACCGTCATCCTATATGGTGTCTTGGAAATTGGCTCCACACTAGGTTTTAGCTCGATGGTAAAATCAAGCTCCCTCTCAGGAGGTAACCCTAGAAACTCTTTCAAAAAACATCCTTAAACTTCGATAATACTGGATACTGATCCAAGGAGGGTCCTTTCCCTTCATTGACTGCTTCCACTACATATAATCAACAACCTTTCCTCATGCACCATTTAACCTTCATGGTATAGATAAAGCGTAGAGACACCTTCCTCCGTATACCATGGATCTCTACTGACCTTCCTTCATCGTCAACACAAAGCAAACTCTTCGCAAAACAATCTACCAAAGCACAATGGGCTTCTAACTAGTCCATTCCAATAATTAGGTCATACGTCCCTAGAGTAGTGACGTACACCTTCAATCTAGTAATACACACTCCCATGTCTACTAGACAATTATCGACGCTAGGTCCTACCGCTTGTTTTTCCCCCGAATTCATCTTAAGTTGTTTAAAGTCATCGTGCTCGTAGGCTACCAACCCACACTTTTCTAATGCATAAGGTGAAATGAAACTATCTGTAGCACCAGAATCAAATAAAATCTTAACATTGACATGATTTAGCATACCTGACGACTCCACCACCGTGGATTGATGCTCTTTTTGGCAGTTATTGATTGCTACATAAATCTGCTGGCTACTACTCACTCTTCCCATCGGGGCCTTTCCTTCTCTATGCATAAATCCTGCTTGTGACTCTAGACAAACACGCTAGTAACGAGGTCCTCCACATCCCCAACAAGTAACCTGAGATGGAACGTGCACACTGCCCTGTGACGTTCTATGAAATGAGTTCCTTCCCTTGGAACCCCTACCCCTACTTGCTGCTCCCTGAGAAGGTTGTGGAACTTCTTGCGTCATTAGTGATGAGTGGGATGTTGCACTTGCTACCATTGAAATACCTATTGCAACTGCTCTAGGAGCATCTCTATTGCCATAAGGGGGTGGCTTAGAGCTTCCTCTCATGGAGAAGGTCCTAGGGGCCTTTCCCATGAATCTAGGATGTTGTGGAATGGTTGACCTCATACCTCCATTTAAGCTCATATGCTCCTCCACGAAAAAAGAATTTTCAACTTCTTCGGCTATTGACGATGGTTTCCACATCCGTACCATGGCCCTTATCTTAGGGTTTAACCCATACACAAAATGGTATGCTTGTCGTTGATCAGTATCCCTGTACGAGACATATTTTACTAACTCCATGAACCTAATCTCGTACTCTTCCACTATTCCGTTTCCCTGAACTATAGCATGAAATGCTCCTACGTGTTGTTCCTTGTAGTACGTAGACAAATATTTCCTCCGGAACCTTTCCTCAAAAAGCTCCCATGAAAGGGTGTCTGGGGTAAGGTGCAACTACCTCTCCAGGTTACCCCACCAGTTCAAGGCACTGTCCCTCAACTGAAAGATGGATATCTTCGCCGTTGATGTAGAAGCATAGTCTCCTAAGGTGAAACATCACGTCATTCTTTCCAGCCATGCCTTTGCACGTTTACTTGCACGACCCCCAACCAACTCTGAGAGCTTGATCTTATGTAGTTCTCTGGTGACGTCCCCTGGTGTAGACCCTCTCTTTAAGTCCCTTGACGCTTTAGGGTTACCCACTCCAAATGGTGGGGGTTCCACTTCAACATCTGTTGACTGGCGTCCCTTTAATGTCTCATTAATAGCCTCTAAAAAGTGCAAAATGAGAGCTAATTCTGGCGATGGTGGTGGAAGCGTCGACGTTGGCGGTTCTTGTGACGATGCCCATCAACCTCGATTTCCCTGAGTCCTAACCATCCTGAATAAATCAATTTGTATCAAATCAAATGCTTATCAGGGAAGAGTTTAAGGCATTCCACAATTGCTCAAACTTATACTTTCAAACATATGGGTAGGCCTAAGTTTTTTTTTTTTTACTTGTCTGTAAACGAACATTACTCTCTTTAGGTAAGTGGCTAAAAGCCTCTAAGATTGATAACTTGTTTGGGTAAGTTGCTAACTCCCTTGCCTTGCCAACTATGCTAGCACTGCGAGGTACCCGCCAATTACTGTTACTTACCTATTTAGTCAAGCATTTAACCCTTCCCTTTAATATTTTATATCCTTAAAGAGCTTCTATAATAATGTAATTAATCTCTTATAACTAATTATAGTTTCCCAAACTTAATCTCATTTAATTCCTTAAAGATTTGGAACTAATTAATATAATGTTAACCTCACTCTATGTAATTTAATTATGGTACTAATGTTAATACAATATTAATGTAATTATCTTATTTTAATATTATCTTACCTTCAAATAATAGTGAAAATGTCAAAATTAAAAACTTATTCAATAAAATATATATAATAATTACCCTAATTTTTGTTTTAACCATTTATAATTCAATCATTACGATTATAATCATCATTAATCATTATAATAAAGCCCCACTCCCTTTATTTATTTATATATATTGGACATTTTATTTTAAAAATTTATTTATTAATTATATCAATAAATAAATTGACAAGTCCCGACTCATTATTTGTATTTGATTTAAAAATTATTGTATTTGATATATATATAACAAGTGCAACAGGCTGCGATATACTGCCTCCGAAGATAATAAAAGAAATTTTATTCAAATCTATGTAAACTTACCGAGTTTCCTTTGCTTTTGAGGTTTCCCATTCCTCTCAGAGGGTGTGTGAGTGCTTTAGCCCGTTTCTATAATTAAAATATGTCATTTCAAAAAAACCTAAATTTATTTTGGAGCCCATGGTTTCTATCATATGTCTCCATAAGTAGCTGGTTTTTTGAATAGCATTTTTTAGTGTATAGTGGAGGTTTTGCGTTCGTAGAGATTGTCCTGACAAGTTTAACAGTATGCCAAATCACGTTTTCCAAAAAAACGGATGGGAAGCCCGCCACCAGATCCATTGGGTTTCTAACCCTGTAGTTATCAATTAACTTACCAACATAATTAAAAATGGTTTCATAACTACACATTTGGAAAAATAAGAAAAGAAAATAAAAAAAAGAGTCTTATTTCATAGGTCAATGGTAACTTACCAAAAGAATTAAAAATGGTTTCATAACTACACATTTGGAAAAATAAGAAAAGAAAAAAAAGAAAAAGAGAGTCTTATTTCATAGGTCAATGGTAACTTACCAAAAGAATTAAAAATGGTTTCATAACTACACATTTGGAAAAATAAGAAAAGAAAATAAAAAAAGAGTCTTATTTGTTATAAAATGATTTTATCAATAAAGTTGTACCTTATAAGAAAGTGACACTCATATATAGTCATGTCAAAATTAATTTNTTACCGAGTTTCCTTTGCTTTTGAGGTTTCCCATTCCTCTCAGAGGGTGTGTGAGTGCTTTAGCCCGTTTCTATAATTAAAATATGTCATTTCAAAAAAACCTAAATTTATTTTGGAGCCCATGGTTTCTATCATATGTCTCCATAAGTAGCTGGTTTTTTGAATAGCATTTTTTAGTGTATAGTGGAGGTTTTGCGTTCGTAGAGATTGTCCTGACAAGTTTAACAGTATGCCAAATCACGTTTTCCAAAAAAACGGATGGGAAGCCCGCCACCAGATCCATTGGGTTTCTAACCCTGTAGTTATCAATTAACTTACCAACATAATTAAAAATGGTTTCATAACTACACATTTGGAAAAATAAGAAAAGAAAATAAAAAAAAGAGTCTTATTTCATAGGTCAATGGTAACTTACCAAAAGAATTAAAAATGGTTTCATAACTACACATTTGGAAAAATAAGAAAAGAAAAAAAAGAAAAAGAGAGTCTTATTTCATAGGTCAATGGTAACTTACCAAAAGAATTAAAAATGGTTTCATAACTACACATTTGGAAAAATAAGAAAAGAAAATAAAAAAAGAGTCTTATTTGTTATAAAATGATTTTATCAATAAAGTTGTACCTTATAAGAAAGTGACACTCATATATAGTCATGTCAAAATTAATTTCAAACCTCGAATGAAGTGAAGGTTGCAATAACACTATCAATTTGTTGACCAATGAGAGGTCATAAAAATACAAATTTTGTTATATTGATTTTATTTATTTATTTTTTATTTGTTATGTTCAACATTAAAATTTATACACATTTTTTAAGTCAACATAAAACTAATATGAAAGTCAATGCTAACTCATTGCTATATACTACCTCTGTGCCTCCGGTAGTATAATAAGGGAGCTTATATTCCATAATAAAGGAGCCTTTGCATATACAAGATTTAAATTCCATTACTATTTATGTTTTAATTAAATTTTTCAAAGTAAATATGGCAATGCGCATGGCCTTACATGAGGCCCATGTGTGTTTTCCCCACTTCCCCACAAACCCAAGCAAAATATACTTTAATAAATAAAAAAATCAGACCCTCTAAACAAGGATCTGACCCACCCGATCTCTTTTCATTTTCTATATTTGTTTTTTGTTTTCTTTCCTCACTCAAGGTTTCCAGTATGGTTTTGAGTGGATGTTCAAGGGCAGTCATGGCTCCATGGTCAGCGACCTCAAGGGTGCGGCCATGGCTCCATGGTCGGCGGCCTCAAGGGTGCGACCATGGCTGCAAGGACATCCTTTCCTTTCTTGGCCCTCCACTGCTACGCAAGCCACGCAGAAACTTCTTGCTCTCATATCATTTTTTTTTTTGGTTTAGCCTCAAGCTAGTTGGTGTGGAGGGTTATGTGAAGAACTTTGATGGCTTGAAAATTCTATGCTCCTCTCCTGCGCTAGGCTATGGTGCATAGCGCGTTAGCTATGGACCTGTGGGAACTTTAATGCCCTCGTGGATCCTCCCTTGGCACCTCGTGTGGGTTGACCTGTGACTTGGCATGCGATATGCCTCGGCTCTTGGTGCTTTGGTTACCCGTAGTGCATGGTCTAACTCCTTACGGGATTTCCCCTTGGTGCCTTATGTCTAAGTGTTGACTATGAATTGCCTTAGTGCTCTATTCTGGGTATACTTTGGTTACCCGTGAGCTCTCCTCAGCTTTGGCTTGGCCCTTGGTGGATGCAGAGTGCATGGTCTAACTCCCTACGAGATTTCCCCTTAGTGCCTTGTTTGCAGTTTTGCGGTTACAATGAGACATGAGGAGTGGTTTAATCGGGGCTAGGGTATGAGTGGAGCGGTGTATTGCAGGCTCTTCTGAAGAAGCAAAGCAGAGTAGATAAACTCGGACGGAGGCTATCAATATCAAAATCAATGTAGGATTCATACACATTTACGACCAAATCCTTAAAATCAACCCCTAAATCGAAAAGTGATCCTCCCAATAGTAGCCCCCTTTTTCTAGGGATAAAATTACTAGTTTTTTGAAATCGTGACCTTGACAACTAATACCATTGGAACCAAAATCTTATGATCAACTATAG
>SNQJ01S0022814.1:59718-93821 GCA_010110895.2 Picea sitchensis
TAAACCCAACACATCGGTGCTCCAAGTCCATTTTAGGTTCATCGCGACATTAATATATATGCATTAACACATCGGTGCTCCAAGTCCATTATATATATATATATATATATATATATATATATATATAATCTATTTTTAAGGGCACAGTCAAGCTAGACACTAAATTGGTGTATGAGACCTCATTCGCCCAACGATTTGATTGGTAAAGTCTACGGAGGTATACATACCCTATCCCCTCTGGATTTTAACTTGTGACCTCTTAGGAGGAAACATGTGCACTTAACCATTAGACTCACACACACACACACACACACATATAATCACGGTGTGCCAACTTAAACCCAACACACTGATCCTCCAAGTCCATTTCAAGAGGTTTTGAATGAAATATGTCCAATAGAGTGCGAACCCCAAATTACTATTAACATTGTTGATAGTGAAACGTTTATATAAGGGCGTTGTCTAAACATTCTACTTTTGAAATTTTCACCAGAATTTGGTGATATAGTTTTGGGTGAAATTGTAATTTTTTGGTGTTTAAATTGTATTTTTGAATGCATAGATGGATTCAACGTCCTAAAAAACCCTTGGGACACTCAAATTACACAGATTTACCACTCAAATTTGTAGATCCAAGAATTTCTTACTGGATTTCGAGCAAAATTAAATGGATAATATCCTTGGAAAAACCAAAACATAGAATGTTTAGGCTACAACCTGTCCAACAAAAATCCTAAACCTCCATAGTCAACTGGCATAATGAAAGAAAACCACAATTAAACTAGGTTTTTCTATATTAATGGTAAGTCTCATCTAGTTCAATTGATCATTATTATTTTAAATTCTCGTCATGTTCATTAATCATTATTATCTTAAATATTTGCATATTGTTAAAATATATGAACGTGTATATTACTTCAAAAATATATATAGTTTATATATCATATATTCAAAAATATATATAGTTTATATATCATATATACACTATATATTATAATGAACATGATGAAAAAACCATAAACCAAATTAGGTAAAATTTGTACACTATGAGAAAACTATAAACCAAATTTAGGCAAAATTGGTAGAAAAGTAAAGAATGAAACTAGATATCTTAAATATATCTTTTGTAAATGTGTATGACTCCTACATTGAATCATTTCGAGTTTTCCTCATAAAAAAAACTACCACTCCTCTTATATTTTCCTAAGTAAAACTCTCTCCCTTCAATTATGGTAACACAATGAAATTGGATTATTAAATGTCTATTGAAGAAAAAAGCGTTCTCTTTTTCATGGTGCTTTTATGGATGGTATTTTTTAACCCTTTCTCTGTTGGCAGCGTGTTTGAGTGATTTCAAGGCACTAATATGCCTATGCAAAGGTTATGCACGGGTGATCCTAAGAAGCATAAAAAGCACTTGAAAAATATGATAAAAGAATGGAATTGTGAATCTTTGTAAATTTTAATTTGGGAAGGTTGGGGGATAAAGTATTAGACTTAAGTTATTAGTCCCTTCCGTAGGCATAGAGGGACTACAGCGATCGATAATTCGTTGACCTTATATTAGTTTTTCCTTTGACCACAAATATTTGCATAATATCTATTGTTTGAGCTAGGGAACTAAAAACATTGATTTTTTATATAATAAAAGGTACCATATATGTAATGATCTGATTGGATAACAGATTGGGGGTCTTATTGTTGGCTTCTCTATTACCAATTTTTATATGGTACCATATCCAAACTTTTTTATCATCTACAGTCATTTTGAATCATATATTTTTCGTATGCATTGCTTGAAGGTCGATTAATGCTAGCATTATTTCGAATGTTTGTCTTAGCATTTTCTGCTAGCTAAATTTATCCCAATGTTTGATATGCTAGCATATCCAAAGTCTGTCCTTCAAATTACATAAATTATAATAAATAAAAAATTGGTACGTCAGAGACCTGCCACACTGCATTCTTTCTTAAATGTTTACATATCATTTCTGACAGACTTAAATGTTTACCTAACAGGCTTCGCAGCGTTGAATGTTTACTTAGCAGGCTTGTTACAATACATTTTCTTCCCTTTTTTTATATGCAATGTTCTCTGCAGTCAATTTGGGCAATATTGTACTTCAACGATATTGTTGGTTCATTGGTTCATGCTTGCTTCTTGCATCTTCATTGATTTCTTATTTGCCTATTCTTTCTTAAATTTTCACATACCATTTCTGACAAACTTAAATGTTTACCTAACAGGCTTCGTAGCGTTGAATGTTTACTTAGCAGGCTTGTTACAATACATTTTTTTTCCTTTTTTTTTTATATGCAATGTTCTCTACAGTTAATTTGGGCAATATTGTACTTTAGCGGTATTGTTGGTTCACTGGTTCATGCTTGCCTCTTGCATCTTCATTCATTTCTTATTTTCCTATTCTTGTTGTTCTTGTTTGCATGTTCGTCTTGTTGCAGTTTGCATGTTTGGGGCTCTGCAACCGCGATTGAAACTGCGACATTCATGGTTGACTCATTCGTGCTTGCTTCTTTGTTCGTTGGATGTTGTTTATCTTTGTTTGATTAGACTTTCCATGGTTGGGGTCCTGCGGCTACAGTTGGGCCTTTGGGTGCTTCTTAATTGGGTTGTTATTTGTTGCTTGTATATGCAATGTTCTATACAGTCAATTTGGGAAATATTGTACTTCAGCAGTGTTGTTGGTTCAGTGGTTCATGCTTGCTTCTTGCATCTCCATTGATTTCTTGTTTGCCTATTGTTGTTGTTCTTGTTTGCATGTTCGTCTTGTTGAAGTTTTCATGTTTAGGGTTCTGCAACCGTGATTGGAACTGCGACATTCTTGGTCGATTGGTTGGTGCTTGTTTCTTTGTTCGCTGGATGTTGTTTAATGTTGTTTGCTTTGGCTTTATAGAATTCGGGTCCCACGGCTACAGTTGGGCCTTTTAGTGCTTCTTAAGTGGGTTGTTATTTGTTGCTTGCTATTGTTTACCTAAGGCTTGCAATGTTGGGGTGTTGCACCTACAGTTGACACTGTTGTTACATTGTTTTGCAGTTGACTGCCCATAAAAATAGTATTAAGATAACATAACATACAAATTTTTGCAATCAATGTAAATTGCATCTCTTGCGGCTTCAACCAGAGTTCGTCGAGCTCCAACTATATTCCATAGATGGCGATGTTTTCTCCATGGTTTATGTCTTACTATGGTTTCATAGTTATGCGAGTAAGATTTGTTGTCTGAGCGATATAGTTATTCTCTCCTATTTTTTTTCCCTCTTTGTAAACTTTCTCGTTTTTTACCTTCTGTTCTTCCGCTCTATTATGCGTTCCTGGTTCTGTACTTTCTCACGTTTCTGTGTTGATGGGTTCCCGGTGTAGCGAACTGGAAAATCATTATCTCCATCTATATCTTGGCATCACGATTCCGACCGACTGTCATTCGGTTGCATACTTAGCCAATTTTATGAACGCGGCTTCGCAGATAGGTACTATCCAACTATGGTAACTCGTGTTCTATGTATACATCTTGCACCCAAAACTTTCGTTCTCTACAATTTGACCCCGCACTCCTCGAAATCGCAGCCCTGCATCTTCCTACGATGAGTTTGTTTGTCTGACCTACCTTTCGATACTTAGCCAACTTTTCAAAGTTGTGCGGGTTCACGCCTTCCCGGGTTCAGAAAATTTTAAAAGCATTTGTCACTCCCCTCCATCCCCATTACCTTTCGCCCTTCCCAATGGACATTAATTATGCTTTCAAAAGTGACAACTGACCAGACAAATTCAAAAATATTGGCCTTAATAAGTGGAAAGGTCGAGGACATCTCCCAATAAAATGCATAGATAGGCGGCATTTTGAATTTTCCAAAAAAAAAAAAAATACTGGCTCTTTTAGTTTTTTAAAGGCTTCATCGTAATAACAGTGCAAATCTGTACTACCTCACTGTCACCCACAAATGTGTCATCCACAGAGGCCTTGACATCATGTCCCTCTTTAAAATTGTGCATATGTTAGATGTTGTCAGATTTGAGAATCTGCTCGGATATGGGAATGTTAATACTTGTTATTAGTCACTATTCAATGCACATATTCGAAAAGATTTGCATTAATAGGAGAAAAGATCGAGAATACCCGTCATTAATACAACTTAACCCAAAATCTACGGAAGATTATACTGTCATCCTCCAGCATTGCTTTTACATACTTATTGTCATTTCTCTCTATCATCAAAGAGTTGGGCTTTAGGGTGCCTTCGTTCTAATGTTCCTGGTCATTGACATGTAAGACAACTTAGAGATGCCATTGAGGCCCAAATGAAAGAAGATATATTGGTCTTATGTGACATGGGCTTTGAGCCAAAAAAAAAGTCTGTTATCGAATAGAAACTCAGACAGGGGGGGGAAAAAAACAAGTATCTTATGGTTGGTGTTCTCCCTGTATTCGATGCTTTGGTTGGTTGAAAGGCCTGCTTGGAGATTTTTTTGTTGATCTTCTTTGTTCTCTTCCTGGGAGTTGGAATGGATTTTCAGGTCACGTGCAAAAAATTCCTTCGTTGAAGTATATAGTTTCTTCCAGCAACACAGGTTTGGCAAATGTATCGAATTCTGTAGAGCACAAATGCGATTTGCATCATTTGATACACTTGCCAGACCTGTGCTGCCGGAAGAAGTCATGTACTTCAACAGAATAACATTTTCCAGTTACGTTGGACGTTCCTTCCAATTTACTGTAATAAAACAAAGAAGTTCAACATACAAATCTTCAGGCAGGCTTTTCAACCAAACAAATGATCGAATACAGGGAGAAGAGCAGTCACAACATACTTGAATTTTTTCCCTGTCTCGACTTTTGTTGCCTAATAGGATTAGTTCCCCCATATCTGACGTCACATAAAACGAATCTCTTGACTTTGAATTGGGCCTGAATCGCATTTCTAAGTTGTCTCGGATGTCAATGGTCAAGAACATTACAGGGAAGGCACCTTAAACCCCAAGTTTCCGACGGCAGAGGGAAATTAATAATTAACAAAGAAAGGAATGTTGAATGACCAGGGAGTACAAGCAGACCATATCTAGAAGAGACAAGTTATTCAAAAAAACTGGGATAGAACTAGTTCGCAGCGCAATCATTGTGGCAAATAATCTCAGTTGTATTTTGTAACCCATCTTATTTGAATATAGAATACTTGGGGGTTTTTTTTTAATGGTGTTTTCCAATCTCTGGTATTGCTTTTCATTCCATTTTGTGCCTTTTTCCTGTGTTATTACAGTAAATTGGAAGGAACGTCCAACCCAGTTGGGAACTATTCTTTTGTTGAAGTACATGACTTCTTTCGGTAGCACAGGTCTGGCAAGTGTATCAAATGGTGCAGATCGCATCAGAATATATCTTTTGTCTTAGGGGTGGTAGATATGGCGGCCCACAGAAAGGTCTGGAATGTTCGAAGGTGAAGCCAAATATTACTCCATGCCCGAATACACTCAGGAGGAAATTATAAAATTAGATACCAACCAACGTGAGAAACTGTATGGGCATTTGAATCAATATTCTGAAATTACAAAACGTTTTAAGCCAAAGTTGTAAAAGAATTGACAAACAGTCAATTTCTATGTCAAATAGTGTTGACCAACCTCTGGATGCAGAAAGAGACTCGACATACAATCACCTTCAGGCATCGACATAAGCGGTGACCCCAGGCTCCAGATAGCTTCAGCCTTGGACATTGACATTGGCGGTGGCAATGGGAACAATGTTACTGACTGCACTGCAAGGCACCTTAAACCCCAAGTTTTTGGCGGCAAAGGGAAAATAGTAATTAACAAAGAATGGAATGTTGAATAACCAGCCAATGCAAGCAGACCATATCTAGAAGAGACAGACTATTCAAAAAACTGGGATAGAACTAGTTGGCAGCACCAATTAAGTCTAAGCCCCGAAATTGATATTCAAGTCATTGTTTTTAACGAATCAAGGATTTGATCGTCAAGAAGATTGTCAACAAGCTTCATTATTGTACATATTTTTTATTGGTCGGCGGCAGGCCAAATCGCAATCATTGTGGCAAATAATCTCAGTTGTGTTTTGTAACCCATCTTATTTGAATATAGAAAATTTGTGGTTTTATGTTTTTTATGGTGTTTTCCAATCTCTGGTATTACTTTTCATTCTATTTTATACCTTTTTCCTGTGTGTCGTTAAACATGGACGACAATCTTTTCTTCCTGTTGCCCAGTACTTCAATTTAAATAAAGGCCACTATGTTCATTCCTTACATTTTACATGCAAGAATAATCTGTCATAGGCCATATTTTATTTTCAAGAGAATCAATAAGACTGATTGGTCTATTCTACACAGAACTATGTTCCTTAAAGAAATAAATTGGAGGACCCGTCTTGGTTTCATTCTTCGGGTCCCGTAAATAGAATGAATTAATGACTTACAACAAGGAAACTGAAGTGTTGACACCATGTTCCTGTTCAATATCTTGCATATATTGCAGCTTCTTTTATTTGGCATAGATATACAAACTTGTCGAAAACATTGGCATTAATAAAGGAAAAAAAATGGATTTTATGCTGTCAGATACTTAGCCCTTTTCCCCTTTTCTTCTTCATGTCCATTATCACTTTCTAGTTATTTACTTAGTCGCCTTTTTATGATCGTGGGTTGCCGGGTTGGCGGGCTGACATATTTTCATCTCCATCTATATCCTCGCCTGACGAATCCAACCGACCGTTGTTCCTCTCCATACTTAGTCAATTTTATGGGCGCATACGAGCTCGCCTTTTCTTCTTCTCGTCCATTATCGGTTTCTAGTTATATACTTAGTCGCCTTTCTATGATATCAGGTTCCAGGGTTGGCGGGCTGACATATCTTCATCTCCATCTATATCCTCAAAATTGTGTTTCAAATCTTCCACGAGTTGCAAACAGTGCCCGGAGTTTCGCAATATACAATTTGTGCATAAGAATGTATTAAAAATCTATTTTTTTCTCTTTTCCCCCCCCTCTATTATCCCTTTCTAGTTCTATATTTAGTCACAACTATATAATCACGACCTCATGGATTCACAAATTGGCAACTTTTTATCTATATCTTCACACCATGAGCTCGACCGACCGCGGTCCCTTTCAATACTTAGAAAATTATCTGATCACCGGGTCTCGGGTTTGCGGTATCCAACACTTATGTCCCCTATTCTGTCTTATACATCTTGCACCCAAACAACTTTCATCATCTGCAATTTATGCCTTTACTAGTGAGAGATCACCAGGGTTTCGAAAGGATTGGCATTAATAAACGAACAGTAGATGTTCTTCTATGAGATACTTAGCCCTTTTGCCCTTGTCTTCTTCCTGTTTATTATCGCTTTCTTGTTAAACACTTAGTTGCATTTCTATGATCACGGGTTCCATCATTCGCGGGCTGACATATCTTCATCTCCATCTATATCCTCACATGACGAATTCGACCGACCACTGTTCTTTTCCATACTTAGTCAATTTTATGTCGCGGATGCCGAGTTGGTGCTTACGAACTCTGTTGCTTCTTGTGTTAATGGATAAATTCGTGAGTGCGGACACAGACCAATCTCCCTAGATCCACCTGGATCTAGAACAAAACGAGACAGAAAAATGTTCTTAATAAAGAGTTTGATTTTCTATTATCATGACACTATCATGACATCATCCTGATGACCAAAAATGTGGATACCATCTTGTTCCATGATATACATCTTGCACTCAAAATTTCTGTGATCTACAATTCCACCGTGGACTCCTTAGCCCTTTTTCCCTTTTCTTCTTCCACTTTATTATCGCTTTATGGTTATATACTTAGTCGCCTTTCTATGATCGTGGGTTCCAACATTTGTGGACTGACATATCTTCATCTTCGTCTATATCCTCACATGACGAATCCGACCGATCGTTGTTCCTTTCCATACTTAGCCAATTTTATGGTCACGGTTGTCGAGTTGGTGCTTTCGAACTCTTGTGTATAAAATTGTTTGATGCAAAGGTCGATGAGTGCTGCTCTATGGAACCTTGTGGGATCTTTCTTGTGACCTGTTTGGATTTTAGTTGGTTCTTGGTTGTATGCTTCATCTGTCAATTTGTATATCACAGAACTCCGAGTGTTATTTGGAGGACACGGAACAATAGATTTGCAATTTTTTACCCAACTAGCCCGCAAGTTTGCTTGTCAATTTGTAATGCAGTGTATAATTGTGTCACTTTGTATCTCAAGTGCCTCATTATAGAATCAATTAGCATCAAGAAGATATTAAATTCCATGTTCTACTATCAATGAGCTTGGTAAAATTAATCTCCTGGAATAATTTGAAATAATTCAAATTGGTCATTGTTATGCTTGTGGTGATATAATTTAAAAAAACTTTGTTTTGTTTGCTTCATTTTTTTTTAAATAGGTTCCAACGTTCACGGGCTGACATATCTTCATCTCCATCTATATCCTCACAAGACGAATTCGACCGACCGCTGTTCTTTTCTATACTTAGCCAATTTTATGCCCGCGGTTGTCGGGTTGGCGCTTTCAAACTCTGTTGTTTCTTGTTTCGTGATATACATCTTGAACTCAAAATTTCCATGATCTACAATTCCACTGTGGACTCCTTAGCCATTTTTCCCTTTTCTTGTTACCCTGTATTATTTCTTTCTGGTTATATAGTTAGTCACCTTTCTACAATCGCGGGTTCAATCATTTGTGGGCTGACATATCTTCATTTCTGTTTATATCCTCACATGACTAATCTGACCGACCGTTGTTCCTTTCCATACTTAGGCAATTTTATGGCCATGGTTGTCGGGTTGGCGCTTTCAAACTCTGTTGTTTCTTGTTCCCTAATGTACATATTGCACTCAAAACTTTTGTGATCTACAATTCCACCGCGGACTCCTCAAACTCGCAAGCTTCACTCTACCACGGTTTACAAATGTTTCAAAGTATATTTCGTTGCCTTCCATCCCCACTAACTTGTTGTCCTTCCTAATATACATTAGTTATGCTCTTACTAGTCACAACTGAACACACTGGTACGAAACAGTTGACATCCGTCACTCTGTTTACCGATTACCATCCGTAAACAATCACAATCTTGAGGCCACCAACCCTGGAGTCCGTCTGTCAATTTGTATATTGCGGAACTCTTGGGTTCTATTTGTAGGACACGGAACAATAGAGGCCCAATTTTGAGGCTGCCAGCCCGAGAACCCGCTATCCAAAAAGTAGCTAAGTATGGAATACGGGATTCGTACATGCTCTATAAAATCTCATTTTCATACTGTATAGTACATATTTAGTATGTATTACTCATTTTTCAGAAAATTTCTAGGTGCGGAAGTTGGCAGGTTCATGTCTTCAGATTTCACTTACTTTTATATCACCAACCCGACTGGTCGCTTCCCCATTTCATATTGTACAAACTTTTTATCTCGCGGTTTTCCGAATAGGCAAGTTACTGGGTAGGCGGGTTCAATATTGCGTTTCCATTGTTCCGCCACCTGCAAATAGCACCCTGACTTCCGCAATCCACAAATTAGCAAACAAATTGAAATAAAAGAATATATACTATGCAAAGTCTAATGGAACAATCATATGAATGAGAGGACATTAAAATTCAAATCCGTCGTTTTTATACTTGCGGTGAAGCTAACAGTTCAAAAACTTTACTTAAACATCCAAAAAATGATTTTCTTGTAACTTTTCGATGCTTCTCTTATACACATAGATCCTGGAAACTATAAACATCGCTCATTGTTTCTATTCCTTGATTGAAGAACCTGTTAATGTGTTTAATGCACTCCATAGTTACTATTAAGACCAATTCCCGCTTCCGAAAATTGCCATCTGCTTTCTTTTTTCCCTCTGCATTCTGATTCTTTACTTACTCATTTTTCGAAAAATTTCTAGGTGCGGTATTTGGTGGATTCATGTCTTCAGATTTCCATTGTTACTTTTATATCACCAGCCCAACCGACGGCTTCGTTTTCGTCAATTTTTTGCATTTAAATGTTCTGAGCGATACAATTTAACTGTCGGCGCCTCATGTCTTATGGGGAGACCTTGTCGTCCTATTTTGGATCCTCATGTTGACAGGTTCACGAAATCTCCAATTCTTAATCACTGTTTCGGCTTGGCACTTTCGAACTCTGGTCCTTCTTGTTTTTTGATATACATCTTGCACTCAAAAATTTTGTGATCTACAATTCCACCGCAGACTCCTTAGTCCTTTTTCCCTTTACTTCTTCTCGTGTATTATCGCTTTCTGGTTGTATACTTAATTGCCTTTCTATGATAGCGGGTTTCAGCGTTGGTGGGCTGACATATCTTCATCTCCATCTATATCCTCACATGACGAATCTGACTGACCGATGTTCCTTTCCATACTTAGCCAATTTTATGGTCGCGGTTGTCGGGTTGGCGCTTTCCAACTCTATTGCTTCTTGTTCCATGATATACATCTTGCACTCAAAACTTCTGTGATCTACAATTACACCGCAGACTCCTCGAACTTGCAAGCTTCTCTCTACCACGGTTCACAAATGTTTCAAAGTATCTATCGTTGCCTTCCATCCCCACTAACTTCTTGTCCTTCCTAATATACATTAGTTATGCTCTTACTAGTGACAATTGAACATACTGGTACGGAAAAGTTTGCATACGGCCTTTCACAATATACAAATTGACTACCGGATTCTGACATCATCCCCTCTTCCGTATTACAGATTATGCATTCAAATGTTCCAAGCGATACAATTTGACCGTCGGGGCCTCATGTCTTCTGGGGAGATGTTGTCAGCCTATTTTGGATCCTCGGGTTGATGGGTTCATGAAATCTCCAATTCTTAGTCATTGTTCGAGTTGGCGCTTTCGAACTTTGCTGCATCTTGTTCCGTGATATACATCTTGCACTCAAAATTTTCATGAACTACAATTCCACCGCGGACTCCTTAGTCTTTTTTCCCTTTTTTTTCTTGCCGTGTATTATCGCTTTCTGGTTATATACTTAGTTGCCTTTCTATGATCCCGAGTTTCATCGTTGGCGGGATATCATATATTCATCTCCATGTATATCCTCACATGACAAATCCGACTTACCATTGTTCCTTTCCATACTTAGCCAATTTTATGGCCGCAGTTGTCGAGTTGGAGCTTTCAAACTCTGTTGCTTCTTGTTTTGTTATATACATCTTGCACTCAAAACTTCTATGATCTACAATTCCACCGTGGATTCCTCGAGCTCACAAGCTTCACTCTACCACGGTTGAAAAATGTTTCAAAGTATCTGTCCGTGCCTTGCATCCCCACTAATTTCCTGTCCTTCCTAATATACATTAGTTCTTCTCTTACTAGTGACAATTGAACACACTAGCATGAAACAGTTGGCATTCGGCCTTCCGCAATATTACTGCCAATAGTTCATTATGCAACATTCGTACAGACCGCCATTAAAAAGCAAAAGCATAGACGAAACAGTGAAATTTACAAGTTTCAATATATAAGTGAAAACGAATCCGCCTAGTCGTTTCACTATTCCATACTTTAGCCAATTTTTTTCAATTGCGGGTTCCTGGATAGGCGGGCTCAGGTTTGCACTTCCATTATTTTGTAACTTGCAAACATTACATGGACTTTCGCGATATACAAATTTCCCTCTGGACTGTCCTATCATACCCTCTTCGGTGTTACGCGTATTGCATTCAAAAGGTTATGAGACATACAATTTGACCCTCGCGCCCTCACCCCGAACAATTATACCTTGTAACCCTATTTTGAGTCTGCTTTTCCCCATCCCTATGACCTCCATACTTCTTTCTTAATATGCAATTAGAAACCTTTCATGCTGATAGCTCACCATGTAGGAACCGTCAACATTGTCATTAATGACCGAAACACTCGAGGAGATCTCCCATTATTACGCATTAAACCAAGATCTGCGAAGAGTTATATTGTCCCTTCTGATTGTTCATCTCAAACACGGGTCGTCACGTTGGCCTGTTCAATAAATCTACAATGCTTACTCACGCATTGTCGTATCCGCCATGTTCGCACTTCTATGTATGCAATTAATAATCTTTAATGTTAACAGCTCATCATGCAACAACCATCGAAATTGTCATTAATGAGCGAAAGTCTCGAGGATATCTTCCATTCACACGCATTGGACCAAGATTTGCATTGCGTTATATTATCCCTTCCAACTTTTCGTTTCATTCATCGCCAGGAGAAAACAAACGTTCTTGTAAACTTATGACAGCAGGTCGACAATAGGTTTGTGGAGATATAGTAAATATCTTCGGACATCAGGACCAGAACTTACAATGGTCCAGGGCATACTTTTACGATTCATCCCGTTCCACCTAGAACGAAGTGATTTGGACCTCTGGAATCACTCGTGCAGGTTGTGTCCCTGAGGTTTTTGACTGTAAGGAGGTGGTCTCTTGGTGCGCTGAAAAATATATTCCAAACCAAATAATTATTCCACTGCGCGACCATTCTCATGTTTCTTTGTCACCTCAACATTCCGCAAGATGTTAAAATTGTCGGAGCCAACATTGACCTTCAGAGGACAAGACTACAAACAGTTCCTAGAGAAAAATGATAACGGGTTGGACATATTAGCCGAGTTCCTCGAAGACCTAACAATAGTTCCTGAAGATATCACAAAGTTGCAGGTAAGTTCCTTTAGAAATCCATTCAGGGAAATTGCTTGGTTGTTTACAAGAATAACGGGCCAGGCATCCACGGCAAGCATCTCCCATATAATTATTTATATTTTGTACTTCACAGTCAAGAAACAATTCATTTTCGATTAGTGAAAGATAATTTCCATTGAAATCTGTCCCCAGTTGTCAAAATTCAAAGAATCGGATAAATTTTATACGTCATCCTACTTGATTTTCGCAATAGTGCATTCCTGTCCATTTCCAAAACTGTCTCTTTCCAAGAAAATAGACTGTGGATTCGACCCAGTAACATTCTAGTACCAGGCCCTGTGGAGGCACAAGGCTTCCCATTGCTTTTAAGAAATTTATAATGACTTCATCTCAGTTTTCAAAGATTTGTTGTTAGGGAAGCATGCTTCGCGGATGTCTGGGCAGGCAACCAAGTTTTTGAACAGGAAGGGCACACTTGAACAAAAGGAAAATCACAGTGTACTAATGGTCTTTCGCTCTAAGGAAAATCCTTCTTTCCTTCCATGCCACATGACGGACAAGATGTTTGTTGCAAAAATAGCAAGGCAATATAACCACTGGTTGCATTTTTTCCATGACAAGAAAAAAAAACAGTTCATTCCTCTGCCCTGGAAAGTCGGGGACTTTGTGTGCAGAAATGTCAACAAGGTTGACGAATTCATAGGCCATTTCAAGAAATTAAACCTAACATATGTTGAAAGGCTAAAAGGGTTCGACCCTCATGGGATTTTTCGAGAACATTTACTAGCAGTTGGCTTTAACAACTCTTTTATCCATAGATGCTTGACCCAAGACATGGACAGTGATGACAACAATCCTACTTCTAGCGAATGTGACATAGAGACATTACAAAGCGCGACTGAATTGTACAAACAACAGGGAAAAGTATCAAGGGAGAAGAGTGGCCAGTCCCCCGCAAGGACTCCCAAGAGCACGACATCACGGAGCATCGCTTCAATGACCCACCCCAGTAAGAAAGCAACCCAGAGGTCTTCAAATGGAGGAGATAAGAACACTCCTCACATAAAAATTGATAGTTCTCACAAAATTCCACTGACAAAGAAGACAAAAAACAATCTAGGGCAGGCGGATGAACACAAAATTGAAAGTGAATAGTTACACCTTGAAATTGAAACTGAGCACATGCACAAAGTTGGCCCGTCCGCAATGGAAATAGCTGAGATCGACGTTTTTAACGAGGATTAATCACTCGTTTTCCAAAGCGTTGTTTTTGATAGCCAATCTAAAAGTATGGTCATTCAAAACAGATATGTAACAAATAGGAAAGGAAAATCTCGCACAGAGATTGACTTTAGCAAAATGCGGTCGTCCCAAATCTCCCTATTTCACCGCGTAACTGGTGATGCTCTTGATGATTCCATTGGAGGAATTGAAGCGGAGAATGCCAAATTGAAATACTGTGTCAAGGAATTTAAGGAGGCTTTCATTGCCACCCCATAGTTTTCCATTCCTTTAGCTAAAAAACGTGACTGCTACCACTGTAGCCAAGATAAAAGTATCATCTACCCTCCTTGCATCGTCTAGAGATTTTGTAGAGAATAACATCAAGAAAAGAATGCAGCTAGTTACTGAAGCCTGGGAAACATCACAAAATATATCTTCCTTCCGAAAGAGGGCAAATGATTTGTTGGAACATTTGCAGGTGAATTTAAAAAATGATAAACGTTTCTGTGAACAGGTGCTGACTTTTTTTGCCAACTATACCATCAACACCTCGGATCTGAAAAGAAGACAAGATAATCTCCCCTCCCCAAAGCGGACCAAAAAAGTAAAAGCATGCTGGCAAAAGAAAGTTAAGAACCTGGAGCTCATTATCCAATCATTTAAACAAGCCATATCAGAAAAGGAAGGATTATTCATAAACCTAATCCAAATCGACCTAGCGGGAAGTACCAATGAGGTTCAAGACCCAAACTTAATTCTCAAATACTTGTCAATGACCAAAGAAGCCTTCAATGAACAACTTGATATTTGAAAGGGGTTGTCTTTCGGAAATTTTTACGGCATAGTTGAATATCATGTAGATGAGCTCGAGACCTGGGTACTGGACTATTCGGCACACAATGAAGAAATTGAATAGAGTCTGCATAGTATCTCAATGGATCTAAGGAAATTAGAAAACGACCTTTCCGACATAGAAATTCGGGCTGAAATCAACATTGCCCCCATGAGAAGCTACATTGAAGAATGGTTCCAATAGAGAATGGACAACCTCACCCAGGAAGGGCAACAACCGGTTCAGACGATTCCAATGACCGTCGACGACAATAACAAAAACACATCGACTTCATAGTAAGTGTATACTATCATCTTGTTTTCTTTATCAATCCAGTTATTATACCTCTTTAAATATAAAACTATAACCAAACACTCATAACTTCCGATTTCTTCTTTTCGGGTCTTCCTCTCTAACGTTGCACACTTCTTCTTTCTACATTCCTAATTCTTGTACATATTTATTTTTATGGTCCGCGAGAGCCCCAATCCCAGTCTATATGACAAATGCATTTAAATTTCCAGAGATATGGAACAGATTCCAGTGATAAATTTCAAATAAAACTATTTTTTGATAATGGAACCTTTGTTGCAAGACATTATTAGTGTTCTATTGTATTAGACTGTTCTGTACTTTTTTAGATGTTAAATCTTTCCTGTACTATCAAAAAAATTGCGTACTTCGAAGTTATTTCCATGGAACAAAGTCTATTATTTTTTGATAAAATTCAAAGAGTATTCTATTGTATTTGGCTAAATTTTTTGTGTCCAGGAACCTTTGTTGCAAGACATTATTAGTGTTCTATTGTATTTGATTGTTCTATACTTTTTTAGATGTTAAATCTTTCATGTACTATCAAAAAAATTGTGTATTTCGAAGTTATTTCCATGGAACAAAGTATGTTATTTTTTGATAAAATTCAAAGAAGACTAATTCGGTAATGCTAAATTTTTTATGTCCAGAAACCTTTGTTGCAAGACATTATTAGTATTCTATTGTATTTGGCTTCGAAGTTATTTTTTTGTGTTGTTATCTGCAACATTTTCGTTTAATTTTACTATCTTGGAACCATTTTATCCAAGTTTACTTTAATATATTTTACTTTTATGCCTACTCTATTGTATTTGAATTTGTAATATCTATGCTTCAAAAATATGGAACAGGTCCAACCTTTGTTTAATATTCTATTGTACACCCCACAAAGTCATCCTATGCATGGATACCACATGTACTTCAACTTGCTTTCCACGTGTCTCTACTCGGTCCCGCCGTAGCACTGCATTTATTCCCTTTCCAACCTGGCAGGGACTCTGTTGCCATGCAGCACTTGTTAAGTGATTGATCACGGAGATCACTCATTTAATTTGAGTGAGGTTTAAGTCCACCAAGTTATATTTAAACTTTTGTAGTAAGTCTAAAATTTATTTATAAGTCAATTTTTTCATTGGATATCTACTACCTTTGCATATGCATTTACTTAATTTTAATATATATATTTTTTTTTTGCACGATCATGATTTAGGATCAAGATTAAATGCATGTGGTGATATTTCACTAGTACAATTTATAACAAAAAATTGCAAGGGTTTCTCTAAAGCAAAATATCGAGGCAACTAATATATGAAGATGGAAAGTCACTTTACCCCATCCTAAAGCAGCAACCAAGTGCCAATTGCACTTCACCGTGAACACGATCGATTTTATAACACCCTAGTAATATGTAGTTCTTCAAAATGTCACTACTACAATATGGGTTGTAGCATTGCTATAGCCCTCAAACCCTTAGTCAAAGTTTTTTTCACTAGCGCATGTTGCATTTTTGTGATGGGAATTTGTGTTATAGCTACATCATATTTGCGTTGTACATACAATGTTCAAAATATTAAAATATTATGTTATTTTGTATTGCATCATTATTGCATATTTGTGCATCGTTGTAGTTGATCATATGTTGAATGTGTCATGTTTGCATCGTGTTTATATTATGCATGTATCTTGCTTGCATCGTGCTTGCATTGTGTTTGAGATTGTACTTGCATTTTCTTTGCATCAATTAACATCATGTTTACATCATGCTTGCATTGATTAGAATTGAATCATGTGATACTGGCATGACACTTTTCTTGGCATCGTGTTGAAAATGACAATGCAAATACAATTTAAGATTGACGCAGAGATGATGCATGCTCCATCATTCCATCGAAATAGTTAATGCACATCTAATGCAAGCTCAACATGATGTTTAAAAAATCCAAAAATAGACGACACATAATGAATATTAGAATCACCCTTACTGTACATTTCTAATATAAGGTGAAAAATTAGGGTCTCCCTCATTTCATTTTCACATGAAGGTGTAGCGTGGATCTTCTTGGAGCTAAAGGGGATTTGTAAGGGCACTCAATAGGAGCAAGCAAGGGAGATTTGTGCGGAATCGTCGGATCGAAGGTATTTTTTGTAATTTGACCCCTACATTTTAAAATTTACATATTTAAAACAAAATGGGATTTGGGTTTTGTAAATGGTAGATATAATTCAGATTTTGGAGATGGGGTTTAGGATTTGTAAATGGAATTTACGAAAAAAAAAAAATGTAGGTTTAGGGATATTTCTCTGCTTCATCTTCCTCTCTTCCTCTTCTCTTCTCCTTCCTCTTTCTTTTTTCCTCTCTTTCATGTGATAGCATCTTATGCATTTGTTTAAGTTTAAAAAGTACTCTTGGAGGACCGTCACATCATCACATTTTTTACCTCATAGTTTAGGTCAAAATTAGAGACAACCGAGTATGTAAAATTGTCATATTTCCAACCCTCTTCCCCAATAACCTAAACTCCACCCTCAATGAAACATGCAGTGAATGAACTTTTGCCTCTCTATTTGAATGTTATACCTTATACTTTTGTGCATCTCAATTTTTCTCATTCTCTTAATGTTTGATGTGAACAATTATTTTTTTTTACAATAAACTCATGTAATCTTTTTTATTTATGTGAAACCAATTGTTTTGAAAGTTGACTCTTCCTAATTGTTTTGTGATTATAATAACTAATTTTTTGACAAGTTGACGCTTCTCAATCTTTGTTTGGGGCACATGCCCATCCTCGAAAGCTATGTCTTCCCAAAAATTTGATATCTTATTCAAATTTGTATTGAAATCAAAGGAGTGTGAGGACTTGGTAGAGGTTATTGTAGGCCTTGTGAATACCAATAATCATGCATGAATGATTGAGGGAGCAAGGATACCATGCTTTGGCTATCTCTATGTTGGTCAAAACCATCCTCCAAGTCTCTGGCAAGGCCACATATTATGCTAATGATGCCATGTTTGTCACTCATGGTGCATCAAAAGCATTGCAAAAAAGGCCATTTAGGTATCATCTTTTCATATCACTTACTTATTGCCTGGAATGATTACACTGAGAGAGCTAAGACAAAAGAGTAGATGTTGTTAAATATTTTAAGGAATGCCTAGTGAGATTAATAATCATTATCAACCTTTTTCTTTACTAATGTGGTGCCAATCTAAACCACCAACAAATGATTCGGCCATCATTCTCACATTGGTATTGGATCTGTTATTACAACATCTTAAATTTTGGGTATTACTCATGATAAAGGATGATGATATCATGTTTGGGTGCATATGTGTTAAGTTTTAATGTTGTTATTAAGTTATATCCAAAGTACATGAGCATTTCATCAACAACACATAAGGATCACTGAAAGAAACACAATCACAAGGTACACAACATTTTATCCCGGGAAACCCCCATGGGGAAGAAAACTCAACAAAAAATTCCTTAATATAGATGGACCAAAGACTAAACAGAAGATTTGCCTCTACTCTTTAACTAGGAAGAGTAGTGCACCACTTAACCAGGAAATACCAAGAGATAGACCAAAACCCTTATTGATGTCACCCCAGTTGCAGTAGGTTTTCCTCCAAGACCTGCACACTGCATAGCTAGGTGTGTGTATCCAAATGAGGCGTTGGCCTCCTTTATAAATAGTGGTCTGGCCAGCCTATAGTTAGGTTTGGTTCGACCTGTCACTTTACCCTCTTAATTTACATTGAGTTGTCAAGGCATAAAAGGGCCAACTTTTACAAAGGCATAATAAGGCCTAAATAAATATAATATAATAATATTATTCAACATTCCCTCTTAGGTAGAATATTCTTCGAAGTTACAATATTTCAACACTCCCCCTTAACAAGAAGCGTATTCTACTAACAACATTAATAACAACTGACTGGACTCAATACAACATCAACAGGAGGGGACATCATCATCAACATCAGGAACATTGTCGGTCATATCTATAAATCATCGGACGTTTTTCTCATCATCAATATGATCATCATTTATAACACAGAGCTGGAGTAACATCATAATCATCAACAACATGGAGTTTGAGTAACATCATCATCATCAACAACATGGAGCTGGAGTAACATCATCATCAACAACAACATGAAGGTGTAACATCAACATCAATGGAAACAGAATGAAACTGAAGCATCAACAATAGCAACAACAACAACGACAACAACAATTGTGGGCACTCCGATAAACCATCCATTCGAACCTTACGGGATCTGTCCAGGGATAATAAAATCCCCTAGGATATAAATCCTAACGACCTACCACACTATTGACCACAACAAGTATATACATACATAGGCACTCTAATAGACAGTTCATTCAGACTTTACGAGATCTATCCAGTGATGATCAATCCCCTAGGATATAAATCCTAACGAGTTGCCCTGTTGATGGTCAGGATACCATAATATCATCAACATCACTCCCCCTTTTGAGGGAAGTCCTTTCAGACCACACCAAGCTTGTCTCGGAAGTACTCTTACTAGTGATAACTGAACACACTAGCACGAAACAGTTGGCATCCGGCCCTCCACAATATTACTGCCAATAGTTCATTATGCAACATCTGGACTGACTGCCATTAAAAATAAAAAGCATAGACGAGACAGTGAAATTTACAAGTTTCAATATATTAGCGAAAACGAATCCGCCCAGTCGTTTCACTATTCCATACTTTAGCCACTTTTTTTCGATTGTGGGTTCCTGGATAGGCGGGCTCACGTTTGCACTTCCATTATTTTGTGTCTTGCTAACATTGCCTGGACTTCCGCGATAGACAAATTGCCCTCTAGACTGTCCTATCATACCCTCTTCGATGTTACGCGTATTGCATTCAAAAGGTTCTGAGACATACAATTTGACCCTCGCGCCCTCACCTTGAACAATTGTACCTTGTAACCCTATTTTGAATCTTCTTTTCCCCGTCCCCACGACCTTTGTACTTCTTTCTTAATATGCAATTAGAAACCTTTCATGCTGACAGCTCACCATGTAGGAACCATCAACATTGTCATTAATGACCAAAATGCTTGAGGAGATCTCCCATTATTACGCATTAAACCAAGATCTGCAGAGAGTTGTATTGTCCCTTCTGATTGTTCATCTCAAACACGGGACGTTGCGTTGGCCTGTTCAAGAAATCTACAATGCTTACTCACACATTTTCGCATCCGCCATGTTCGCACTTCTATGTATGCAATTAATAGTCTTTAATGTTAACAACACATCATGCAACAACCATCGAAATTGTCATTAATGAGCGAAAGTCTCGAGGATATCTTCCATTCACACGCAATGGACAAAGATTTGCACTGAGTTATATTATCCCTTCCAACTTTTCCTTTCATTCATCGTCTGGAGCAAACAAACGTTCTTGTAAACTTATGGCAGCAGGTCGACAATAGTTTTGTGGAGATACAAAAAATATCTTCGGACATCAGGACCAGAACATCCAGTGGTCCAGGGCATACTTTTACTATTCATCCTGTTCTGCCCAGAACGAAGTGATTTGAACCTCTGGAATCGCTTGTGCAGGCTGTGTCCCTTAGGTTTTTTACTACAAGGAGGTGGTCTCTTGGTGCGCTGAAAATTATATTCGAAACCAAAGAATTATTCCACTGCGCGACCATTCTCCTATTTCTTTGTCACCTCAGCCTTCTGCAAGATGTTAAAATTGCCGGAGCCAACATTGACCTTCAAGGGACAAGACTACAAATAGCTCTTAGAGAAACATGATAATGGGTTGGATGTCTTAGACAAGTTCCTCGAAGACCTAACAATAGTTCCTGAAGATATCACAAAGTTGTAGGTAAGTTCCTTTAGAAATCCATGCAAGAAAATTGCATGGTTGTTTACAAGAATAATGAGACATGCATCCACGGCAAGCATTTCCCATATAATTATTTATATTTTGTACTTCACAGTCAAGAAACAATTCATTTTTTATTGGGGGAAGCTAATTTCCATTGAAATCCATTCCCAGTTGTCACGATTCAAAGAATCGAATAAATTTTATATGTCATCCTACTTGATTTTCACAATAGTGCATTCCTCTCTGTTTCCAAAACTGTCTCTTTCCAAGAAAATAGACTGTGGATTCGACCCAGTAACATTCTAGTACCAGGCCCTGTGGAGGCACAAGGCCTCCCATTGTTTTTATGAAGTTTTTAATGACTTCGTCTCAGTTTTCAAAGATTTGTTGTTAGGGAAGGATGCTCCGCGGATGTCTGGGCAGGCAACCAAGTTTTTGAACAGGAACGGTACACTTGAACAAAAGGAAAATCACAGTGTACTAATGGTCTTTGGCTCCAAGGAAAATCCTTCTTTCCTTCCATGCCACATGACGGACAAGATGTTTGTTGCAGAAATAGCAAGGCAATACAACCACTGGTTGCATTTTTTCCATGACAAGAAACAAAAACAGTTCATTCCTCTGCCCTGGCAAGTCAAGGACTTCGTGTGCAGAAACGTCAACAAGCTTGACGAATTCGCAGGTCATTTCAAGAAATTAAACCTAACATATGTTGAAAGGCTAAAAGGGTTCGACCCTCATGGGATTTTTTGAGAACATTTACTAGAAGTTGCCTTTAGCATCTCTTTTATCCATAGATGCTTGACCCAAGACATGGATAGTGATGACAACAATCCTACTTCTAGCGAATGCGACATAGAGACATTGCAAAGTGCGACTGAATTGCACAGAAAACAGGGAAAAGTATTCGGAGAGAAGATTGACCAGTCCCCCACCAGCACTCCCAAGAGCATGACATCACGGAGAATTGCTTCAACGACCCACCCCAGTAAGAAAGCAACCCAAAGATCTTCAAACGGAGGAGGAGATAAGAATCCTCCTCACATAAAAATGGATAGTTCTCACAAAATTCCACGGACAAAAAAGACAAAAAACAACGTAGGGCAGGCGGACGAACCCGAAATTCAAAGTGAATAGTTGCACCTTGAAATTGAAATGGAGCACATGCACAAAGTTGGCCTGTCCGCAATGGAAATAGTTGAGACCAACGTTTTTTATGACGATGAATCACTCGTTTTCCAGAGCGTTGTTTTTGATAGCCAATCTAAAAGTATGGTCATTGAAAAGAGATATGTACAAAATAGGAAAGGCAAATCTCGCACAGAGATTGACTTTAGCAAAATGTGGTCGTCCCAAATCTCCCTATTTCACCGCGTAACTGGTGATGCTCTTGTTGATTCCATTGGAGGAATTGAAGTGGAGAATGCTAGATTGAAAGAATGCGTCAAGGAATTTGAGGAGGCTTTCATTGCCACCCCAGAGTTTGCCATTCCTTTAGAAAAAAAACCGTGCCTGCTATCACTGCAGCCAAGATAAAAGTATCCTCTACCCTCCTTGCATCGTATAGATCCCTTGTAGAGAATAACATCAAGAAAAGAATGCAGCTAGTTGCTGAAGGCTGGGAAACATCACAAAATATATCTTCCTTCTGAAAGAGGGCAATTGATTTGCTGGAACATTTGCAGGTGAATTTAAAAAATGATCAATGTTTCTGTGAACAGGCGTTGATTCCTTTTGCCAATTATGCCATCAACACCTCGGATATGAAAAGAAGACAATATAATCTCCCCTCCCCAAAGCAGAACAAAAAAGTAAAAGCATGCTGGTAAAAGAAAGTTATGAACCTGGAGCTCATTGTCCAATCATGTAAACAAGCCATATCGGAAAAGGAAGGAATATTCACAAACCTGATCCAAATAGACTTAGCAGGAAGTACCAATGAAGTTCAAGACCCAAACTTAATTTTCAAATCCTTGTTAATGACCAAAGAAGCCTTCAATGAAAAACTCGATATTTGAAAGGGGTTGTCTTTCGAAAGTTTTTATGACATAGTTGAATATCATGTAGATGAGCTCGAGACCTGGGTACTGGACTATTCGACTCACAATGAAGAAAGTGAACAGAGTCTGCATAGTATTTCAATGCATCTAAGGAAATTAGAAAACGACCTTTCCGACATAGAAATTCGGGATGAAATCAACATGGCCCCAATGAGAAGCTACATTGAAGAATGGTTCCAAAAGAGAATGGACAACCTCACCCAGGAAGGGCAACAAATCGTTGACACGATTCCAATGACCGTTGACGACAATAACAACAATGCATCGACTTCATAGTAAGTCTATACTATCATCTTGTTTTCTTTATCAATACAGTTATTATACCTCTTTAATTATAAAACTGTAACCAAACACTCATAACTTCCGATTTCTTCTTTTCAGGTCTTCCTCTCTACCGTTGTGCACTTCTTCTTTCGACATTCCTAATTCTTGTACATATTTCCTTTTATGGTCCACGGGAGCCCCAATCCCAGTCTATATGACAAATGCATTTAAATTTCCATAGATATGGAACAGATTCCAGTGATAAATTTCAAAGAAAACTATTTTTTGATAATGCAACCTTTGTTGCAAGACATTATTAGTGTTCTATTGTATTTGACTGTTCTGTACTTTTTTAGATGTTAAATCTTTCCTGTACTATCAAAACAATTGTGTACTTCAAAGTTATTTCCATGGAACAGAGTCTATTATTTTTTGATAAAATTCAAAGAGTATTCTATTGTATTTGGCTAAATTTTTTGTGTCCAGCAACCTTTGTTGCAAGACATTATTAGTGTTATATTGTATTTGATTGTACTATACATTTTTAGAGGTTAAATCTTTCCTGTACTATCAAAAAAATTGTGTATTTCGAAGTTATTTCCATGGAACAGAGTCTGTTGTTTTTTGATAAAATTCAAAGAAAACTAATTAGGTAATGCTAAATTTTTTATGTCCATAAACCTTTGTTGCAAGACATTATTAGTATTCTATTGTATTTGGCTTCGAAGTTATTTTTTTGTGTTGTTATCTGCAACATTTTCGTTTAATTTTACTATCTTGGAACCATTTCATCCAAGTTTACTTTAATATATTTTACTTTTATGCCTACTCTATTGTATTTGAATTTGTAATATCTATGCTTCAGAAATATGGAACAGGTCCAACCTTTGTTTAATATTCTACTGTACACCCCACAAAGTCATCCTCTGCATGGATACCACATGTACTTCAACTTGCTTCCCACGTGTCTGTACTCGGTCCCGCCGTAGCACTGCATTTATTCCCATTCCAACCTAGCAGGGACTACGTTGCCATGCAACACTTTTTAAGTGATTGATCATGGAGATCCCTCATTTAATTTGATTGAGGTTTAAGTCCACCAAGTTATATTTAAACTTTTGTAGTAAGTCTAAAATTTATTTATAAGTCAATTTATTTATTGGATATCTACTACCTTTGCATATGCATTTACTTAATTTTAATATATTATTTTTTTATTTTTGCACGATCATGATTTAGGATCAAGTTTAAATGCATGTGGTGATATTTCACTAGTACAATTTATAACAAAAAATTGCAAGGGTTTCTCTAGAGCAAAATATCGAGGCAACTAATATATGAAGATGGAAAGTCACTTTACCCCATCCTAAAGCAGTGACCAAGTGCCAATTGCACTTCACCATGAACAAGATCGATTTTATAACACCCTAGTAATATGTAGTTCTTCAAAATGTCACTACTACAATATGGGTTGTAGCATTGCTATAGCCCTCAAACCCTTAGTCAAAGTTTTTTTCACTAGCGCATGTTGCATTTTTGTGATGGGAAGTTGTGTTATAGCTACATCATATTTGCGGTGTACATACAATGTTCAAAATATTAAAATATTATGTTATTTTGTATTGCATCATTATTGCATATTTGTGCATCGTTGTAGTCGATCATGTGTTGAATGTGTCATGTTTGCATCATGTTTATATTACGCTTGTATCTTTTTTGCATTGTGTTTGAGTTTGTACCTGCATTGTGTTTGCATCAATTAACATCATGTTTACATCATGCTTGCATTGATTAGCGTCGAATCATGTGATACTGGCATGACATTTTTCTTGGCATCATGTTGAAAATGACAATGCAAATACAATGCAATATTGATGCAGAGATGATGCATGCTCCATCAATGCATCGAAATAGTTGATGTGCATCTGATGAAAGCTCAACGTGATGTTTAAAAAATCCAAAAATAGACAACACGTAATGAATATTAGCATCACCCTTGCTGTGCATTTCTAATAGAAGGTGAAAAATTAGGGTCTCCCTCATTTCATTTTCACATGAAGGTGTAGCGTGGATCTTCTTGGAGCTAAAAAGGATTTGTAAGGGCACTCAATAGGAGCAAGCAAGGGAGATTTGTGGGGAATTGTCGGATCGAAGGTATGTTTTGTCATTTGACCCCTATGTTTTAAAATTTACATATTTAAAAAAAAATGGGATTTGGGTTTTGTAAATGGTAGACATAATTCAGCTTTTGGAGATGGGGTTTAGGATTTGTAAATGGAATTTATCAAAAAAAAAAAAAAAAAATGTAGGTTTAGGGATATTTCTCTGCTTCATCTTCCTCTCTTCCTCTCCTCTTCTCCTTCATCTTTCTCTTTTCCTCTCTTTCTCTCCCTCTCCCTCTTCCCCTCATTCCACTCCCTCTTCCCTCCTCTTTTTCTTCCCCCTCTTCTCCCTCTTCTTTTTCTTTCTCTTCCTCTCCTTCCTCCCCCTCTTCATTTTCCTCTTTCTCTTATCAATCATCCCAAACTTAATTTTCCTCTTTCTCTTATCAATCACCCCCATTTTCCTTTTCTCTTCCTCTCTCACTATAGTCCCCTAAGTTCCCTTAGTTCTCCTGAAGAATGGCCTACCATAATAGTCAGATCGATTTTAAATAGGTTTTCCTGGTGATTCTCTTGTTGAGTAAAAGAAGCAGGTTAGGGATGGAAAAATTGCATTTGTTGTGGCATTGTGTTTAGACATGTTTTATTTGTTCTGCATGTGATAGCGTCTTATGTATTTGTTTAAGTTAAAAAAGTACTCTTGGAGGACCGTCACATCATCACATTTTTTACCTCATAGTTTAGGTCAAAATTAGAGACAACCGACTATGTAAAATTGTCATATTTCCAACCCTCTTCCCCAATAACCTAAACTCCACCCTCAATGAAACATGAAATGAATGAACTTCTGCCTCTCTATTTGAATATTATACCTTATACTTTTGTGCATCTCAATTTTTCTCATTCTCTTAATGTTTGATGTGAACAATTATTGTTTTTTACGATAAACTCATGTAATCTTTTTTATTTATGTGAAACTAATTGTTTTGAAAGTTGACTCTTCCTAATTGTTTTGTGATTATAATAACTAATTTTTTGACAAGTTGACGCTTCTCAATCTTTGTTTGGGGCACTTGCCCATCCTCGAAAGCTATGTCTTCCCAAAACTCTAATATCTTATTCAAATTTGTATTGAATTCAAAGGAGTGTGAGGACTTGGTAGAGGTTATTGTAGGGCTTGTGAATACCAATAATCATGCATGAATGATTGGGGGAGAAAGGATACCATGCTTTTGCTATCCCTATGTTGGTCAAAACCATCCTCCAAGTCTCCTGCAAGGCCACATATTATGCTAATGATGCCATGTTTGTCACTCGTGGTGCATCAAAAGCATTGCAAAAAAGGCCATTTAGGTATCATATTTTCATATCACTTACTTATTGCCTGGAATGATTATACTGAGAGAGCTAAGACAAAAGAGTAGATGTTGTTAAATATTTTAAGGAATTCCTAGTGAGATTAATAATCATTATCAACCTTTTTCTTGACTAATGTGGTGCCAATCTAAACCACCAACAAATGATTCGGCCATCATTCGCAGAATGGTATTGGATCTGTTATTACAACATCTTAAATTTTGGGTATTACTCATGATAAAGGATGATGATATCATGTTTGGGTGCATATGTGTTAAGTTTTAATGTTGTTATTAATTTATATCCAAAGTACATGAGCATTTCATCAACAACACATAAGGATCACTGAAAGAAACACAATCACAAGGTACACAACATTTTATCCCAGGAAACACCCATGGGGAAGAAAACTCAACAAAAAATTCCTTAATATAGATGGACCAAAGACCGAACAGAAGATCCTCCTCTACTCTTTAACTAGGAAGAGTAGTGTACCACTTAACCAAGAAATACCAAGAGATAGACCAAAACCCTTCTTGATGTCACCCCAGTTGCAGTAGGTTTTCCTCCAAGACTTGCGTACTGCAGAGCTAGGTGTGTGTATCCAAATGAGGCGTTGGCCTCCTTTATAAATAGTGGTTTGTCGAGCCTATAATTAGGTCTCGGCCGACCTGCCACTTTACCCTCTTAATTTACATTTAGTTGTCAAGGCACAAAAGGGGCAACTTTTACAAAGGCATAATAAGGCCTAAATGAATATCATATAATAATATTATTCAACATTCCCTCTTAGGTAGAATATTCTTCGAAGTTACAATATTTCAATGCTCCCCCTTAACAAGAAGGGTATTCTACTAACAACATTAATAACAACTGACTAGACTCAATACATCATCAAGAGGAGGGGACATCATCATCAACATCAGGAACATTGTCGGTCATATCTATAAATCATCGGACGTTTTTCTCATCATCAATATCATCATCATTTACAACACAGAGCTAGAGTAACATCATAATCATCAACAACATGGAGTTGGAGTAACATCATCATCATCAACAACATGGAGCTGGAGTAACATCATCATCAACAACAACATGAATTTGTAACATCAACATCAACGGCAACAGAATGACACTGAAGCATCAACAGTAGCAACAACAACAACGACAACAAAAATTGTGGGCACTCTGATAAACCGTCCATTCGAACCTTATGGGATCTGTCCAGGGTAATAAAATCCCCTAAGATATAAATCCTAACGAGCTGCCACACTATTGACCACAACAAGTATATACATACATAGGCACTCTAATAGACCGTCCATTCAAACTTTACGGGATTTGTCTAGTGATGATCAATCCCTTGGGATATAAATCCTAGCGAGTTGCCATGTTGATGGTCAGGATACCATAATATAATCAACATCACTCCCCCTTTCGAGGGAAGTCCTTTCAGACCACACCAAGCTTGTCTTAGAAGTTCTCTTACTAGTGACAACTGAACACACTAGCACGAAACAGTTGGCATCCGGCCCTTTCCAATATTATTGTCAATAGTTCATTATGCAACATCTGTACTGACCGCCATTAAAAATCAAAAGCATAGACGAGATAGTGAAATTTACAAGTTTCAATATATTAGCGAAAACGAGTCCACGCAGTCATTTCACTATACCATACTTTAGCCACTTTTTTTAAATTGCGAGTTCCTCGATAGGCAGGCTCACATTTGCACTTCCATTATTCTGTGTCTTGCAAACATTACTCGGACTTCCGCGATATACAAATTTCTCTCTGGATTGTCCTATCATACCCTCTTTGGTGTTACGCGTATTGCATTCAAAAGATTTTGAGACATACAATTTGACCCTCGCGCCCTCACCTCGAACAATTGTACCTTGTAACCCTATTTTGAATCTGCTTTTCCCCGTCCCCGCGACCTCCATACTTCTTTCTTAATATGCAATTAGAAACCTTTCATGCTGACAGCTCACCATGTAGGAACCATCAACATTGTCATTAATGACCGAAACGCTCCAGGAGATCTCCCATTATTACGCATTAAACCAAGATCTGTGGAGAGTTATATTGTCCCTTCTGATTGTTCATCTCAAACACGGGTCGTTGCATTGGCCTGTTCAAGAAATCTACAATGCTTACTCACGCATTGTCGTATCTGCCATGTTCGCACTTCTATCTATTCAATTTATAGTCTTTAATGTTAACAACGCATCCTGCAACAACCATCGAAATTGTCATCAATGAGCGAAAGTCTATAGGATATCTTCCATTCACACGCATTGGACCAAGATTTGTGTTGCATTATATTATCCCTTCCAACTTTTTGTTTCATTGATCGTCTGGAGCAAACAAATGTTCTTGTAAACTTATGACAGTAGGTCGACGACAGTTTTGTGAAGATACAGTAAATATCTTCAGACATCGGGACTAGAACCTCTAGTGGTCCAGGGCATACTTTTACTATTCATCCCGTTCCGCCCAGGACGAAGTGATTTGGAACTCTGGATTCGCTCGTGCAAGCTGTGTCCCTGAGGTTTTTGACTATAGGGAGGTGGTCTCTTGGTGCGCCGAAAAATAAACTCCAAACCAAAGAATTATTCCAGTGCGCGACCATTCTCCTGTTTCTTTGTCACCTCAGCCTTCTGCAAGATGTTAAAATTGTCGGAGCCAACATTAACCTTCAGAGGACAAGACTACAAATAGTTCTTAGAGAAACATGATCACGGTTTGGACATCTTAGTTGAGTTCCTCGAAGACCTGACAACAGTTCCTAAATATATCACAAAGTTGCAGGTAAGTTTCTTTAGAAATCCATTCAGGGAAATTGCTTGGTTGTTTACAAGAATAACGGGACAGGCATCCACGGTAAGCATTTCCCATATAATTATTTATATTTTGTACTTCACAGTCAAGAAACAAATCATTTTCGATTGAGGGAAGCTAATTTCCATTGAAATCTATACCCAGTTGTCACGATTCAAAGAATCGAATAAATTTTATATGTCATCCTACTTGATTTTCACAATAGTGCATTCCTGTCCGTTTCCAAAACTGTCTCTTTCTAAGAAAATAGAATGTGGATTTGACCCAGTAACATTTTGGTACCAGGCCTTGTGGAGGCATATGGCCTCCCATTGTTTTTATGAAGTTTTTAATGACTTTGTCTCAGTTTTCAAAGATTTGTTATTAGGGAAGGATGCTCCGCGGATGTCTGGGCACGCAACCAAGTTTTTGAATAGGAAGGGCACACTTGAACAAAAGGAAAATCACAGTGTACTAATGGTCTTTGGCTCCAAGGAAAATCCTTCTTTCCTTCCATGCCACATGACGGACAAGATGTTTGTTGCAGAAATAGCAAGGGCATACAACCACTGGTTGCATTTTTCCATGACAAGAAAAAAAAACAGTTCATTCCTTTGCCCTGGAAAGTCGGGGACTTCGTGTGCAGAAACGTCAACAAGGTTGACGAATTCGCAGGCCATTTCAAGAAATTAAACCTAACATATGCTTAAAGGCTAAAAGGTTTCAACCCTCGTGGGATTTTTCAAGAACATTTACTAGTAGTTGCCTTTAGCAGCTCTTTTATCCATAGATGCTTGACCCGAGACATGGACAATGACGACAACAATCCTACTTCTAGCGAATGCGACATAGAGACATTGCAAAGCGCGACTGAATTGTACATACAACAGGGAAAAGTATCTGGGGAGAAGAGTGGTCAGTCCCCCACCAGCACTCCCAAGAGCACAACATCACGGAGCATCGCTTCAATGACCCACCACAATAAGAAAGCAACTCAGAGATCTTCAAACGGAGGAGGAGATAAGAACCCTCCTCGCAAAAAAATTGATAGTTCTCACAAAATTCCACTAACAAAGAAGACAAAAAACAATGTAGGGTAGACGGAGGAACCCGAAATTGAAAGTGAATAGTTGCACCTTGAAATTGAAACTGAGCACATGCACAAAGTTGGCCCGTTTGTGATGGAAATAGCTGAGACCGATATTTTTTACAAGGATGAATCACTCATTTTCCAGAGCGTTGTTTTTGACAGCCAATCTAAAAGTATGGTCATTGAAATGAGATATGCAATAAATAGGAAAGGCAAATCTCGCACAGAGATTGACTTTAGCAAAATGCGATCGTCTCAAATCTCCCTATTTCACCACGTAACTGGTGATGCTATTGATGATTCCATTTGAGGAATTGAAGCGGAGAATGCGAGATTGAAAGACTACATCAAGGAATTTCAGGAGGCTTTCATTGCCACCCCAGAGTTTGCCATTCCTTTAGAAAAAAAATGTGCCTGCTACCACTGCAACCAAGATAAAAGTATCCTCTACCCTCCTTGCATCATCTAGAGCCCTTGTTTAGAATAACATCAAGGAAAGAATGCAGCTAGTTACTGAAGCCTAGGAAACATCACAAAATATATCTTCCTTCCGAAAGAGGGCAAATGATTTGCTGGAACATTTGCAGGCGAATTTAAAAAATGATCAACGTTTCTCTGAACTAGTGCTGACTCCTTTTGCCAATTGTGCCATCAACACCTCGGATCTAAAAAGAAGACAAGATAAGCTCCCCTCCCCAAAGTGGACAAAAAAAGTAAAAGCATGCTGGCAAAAGAAAGTTAAGAACCTGGAGCTCATTGTCCAATCATGCAAACAAGCCATATTAGAAAAGGAAGGATTATTCACAAACCTGATCCAAATAGACTTAGCGGGAAGTACCAACGAGGTTCAATACCCAAACTTAATTCACAAATCCTTGTCAATGACCAAAGAAGCCTTCAATGAACAACTTGATATTTGAAAGGGGTTGTCTTTCGAATTTTTTTACGGCATAGTTGAATATCATGTAGATGAGCTCGAGACCTGGGTATTGGACTATTCTGCACACAATGAAGAAATTAAACAGAGTTTGCATAGTATTTCAATGGATATAAGGAAATTAGAAAATGACCTTTCCGACATAAAAATCCAGGATGAAATCAACATGGCCCCCGTGAGAAGCTACATTGAAGAATGGTTCCAAAAGAGAATGGACAAACTCACCCAGGAAGGGAAACAACCGGTTGACATGATTCTAATGGCCGTCAACAACAATAAAAATGCATCAACTTCATAGGAATTCTATACTATCAACTTGTTTTCTTTATCAATACAGTTATTATACCTCTTTAAATATAAAACTGTAACCAAACACTCATAACTTTCGATTTCTTCTTTTCAGGTCTTCCTCTCTACCGTTGCACACTTCTTCTTTCTACATTCCTAATTCTTGTACATATTTCTTTTTATGGTCCGCGGGAGCCCCAATCCCAGTCTATATGACAAATGCATTTAAATTTCAAGAGATATGGAACATATTCCAGTGATAAATTTCAAAGAAAACTACTTTTTGATAATGGAACCTTTGTTGCAAGACATTATTAGTGTTCTATTTTATTTGATTGTTCTGTACTTTTTTAGATGTTAAATCTTTCCTGTACTATCAAAAGAATTGCATACTTCGAAGTTATTTCCATGGAACAGAGTCTGTTATTTTTTGATAAAATTCAAAGAGTATTCTATTGTATTTGGCTAAATGTTTTGTGTCCAGGAACCTTTGTTGCAAGACATTATTAGTGTTCTATTCTATTTAACTGTTCTATACTTTTTTAGATGTTAAAGATTTCCTGTACTTTCAAAAAAATTGTGTATTTCGAAGTTATTCCATGGAACAGAGTCTGTTATTTTTTGATAAAATTCAAAGTAAACTAATTCGGTAATGCTAAATTTTTTATGTCCATAAACCTTTGTTGCAAGACATTATTAGCATTCTATTGTATTTGGCTTTGAAGTTATTTTTTTGTGTTGTTATCTGCAACATTTTCGTTTAATTTAACTATCTTGGAACCATTTCATCAAAGTTTACTTTAATATATTTTTCTTTTATCCCTACTCTATTGTATTTGAATTTGTAATATCTATGCTTCAGAAATATGGAACAAGTCCAACCTTTGTTTAATATTCTACTGTACACCCCACAAAGTCATCCTCTGCATGGATACCACATGTACTTCAACTTGCTTTCCACGTGTCTGTACTCGGTCCCGCCATAGCACTGCATTTATTCCCAATCCAACCTGGCAGGGACTACGCTGCCATGCAGCACTTGTTAAGTGATTGATCATGGAGATCCCTCATTTAATTTGAGTGAGGTTTAAGCCCACCAAGTTATATTTAAACTTTTGTAGTAAGTCTAAAATTTATTTATAAGTCAATTTTTTTTATTGGATATCTACTACCTTTGCATATGCATTTACTTAATTTTAATATATTATTTTTTTATTTTTGCACGATCATGATTTAGGATCAAGTTTAAATGCATGTGGTGATATTTCACTAGTACAATTTATAACAAAAAATTGCAAGGGTTTCTCTAAAGAAAAATATCGAGGCAACTAAAATATGAAGATGGAAAGTCACTTTACCCCATCCTAAAGCAGCGACCAAGTGCCAATTGCACTTTACGATGAACAAGATCAATTTTATAACACCCTAGTAATATGTAGTTCTTCAAAATGTCACTACTACAATATGGGTTGTAGCATTGCTATAGCCCTCAAACCCTTAGTCAAATTTTTTTTCACTAGCGCATGTTGCATTTTTGTGATGGGAATTTGTGTTATAGCTACATCATATTTGCGTTGTAGATACAATGTTCAAAATATTAAAATATTATGTTATTTTGTATTGCATCATTATTGCATATTTGTGCATCGTTGTAGTCGATCATGTGTTGAATGTGTCATGTTTGCATCATGTTTATATTATGCATGTATCTTGTTTGCATCGTGCTTGCATTGTGTTTGAGATTGTACTTGCATTGTGTTTGCATCAATTAACATCATGTTTACATCATGCTTGCATTGATTAGCGTCGAATCACGTGATACTGGCATGACACTTTTCTTGGCATCGTGTTGAAAATGACAATGCAAATACAATGCAAGATTGACGCAGAGATGATGCATGCTCCATCATTGCATTGAAATAGTTGATGCGCATATGATGCAAGCTCAACATGATGTTTAAAAAATCCAAAAATAGACGACACATAATGAATATTAGCATCACCCTTGTTGTGCATTTCTAATATAAGGTGAAAAATCAGGGTCTCCCTCATTTCATTTTCACATGAAGGTGTAGCGTGGATCTTCTTGGAGCTAAAAGGGATTTGTAAGGGAACTCAATAGGAGCAAGCAAGGGAGATTTGTGGGGAATCATCAGATCTAAGGTATTTTTTGTCATTTGACCCCTATGTTTTAAAATTTACATATCTAAAAGAAAATGGGATTTGGGTTTTGTAAATGGTAGACAT
>SNQJ01S0022814.1:93888-105818 GCA_010110895.2 Picea sitchensis
AAAATGTAGGTTTAGGGATATTTCTCTGCTTCGTCTTCCTCTCTTCCTCTCCTCTTCTCCTTCCTCTTTCTCTTTTCCTCTCTTTCTCTCCCTCTCCCTCTCCCTCTTCCCCTCATTCCACTCCCTCTTCCCTCCTCTTTTTCTTACTCCTCTTCTCCCTCTTCTTTTTCTTCCTCTTCCTCTCCTTCCTCCCCCTCTTAATTTTCCTCTCTCTCTTATCAATCGTTTCCCACTTCATTTTCCTCTTTCTCTTATCAATTACCCCCATCTTCCTTTTCTCTTCCTCTCTCACTATAGTCCCCTAAGTTCCCTTAGTTCTCCTGAAGAATGGCCTACCATTATAGTCAGATCGATTTTAAATAGGTTTTCCTGGTGATTCTCTTGTTGAGTAAAAGAAGCAGGTTAGGGATGGAAAAATTGCATTTGTTGTGGCATTGTGTTTAGACATGTTTTATTTTTTCTTCATGTGATAGTATCTTATGCATTTGTTTAAGTTTAAAAAGTACTCTTTGAGGACCATCACATCAACACATTTTTTACGTCATAGTTTAGGTCAAAATTAGAGACAACCGAGTATGTAAAATTGTCATATTTCCAACCCTCTTCCCCAATAACCTAAACTCCACCCTCAATGAAACATGCAGTGAATGAACTTCTGCCTCTCTATTTGAATATTCTACCTTATACTTGTGTGCATCTCAATTTTTCTCATTCTCTTAATGTTTGATGTGAACAATTTTTTTTTTTTGCAATAAACTCATGTAATCTTTTTTATTTATGTGAAACTGATTGTTTTGAAAGTTGACTCTTCCTAATTGTTTTGTGATTATAATAACTAATTTTTTGACAAGTTGACGCTTCTCAATATTTTTTGGGGGCGCTTGCCCATCCTCGAAAGCTATGTCTTCCCAAAAATCTGATATCTTATTCAAATTTGTATTGAAATCAAAGGAGTGTGAGGACTTGGTAGAGGTTATTGTAGGCCTTGTGAATACCAATAATCATGCATGAATGATTGAGGGAGCAAGGATACCATGCTTTGGCTATCCCTATGTTGGTCAAACCATCCTCCAAGTCTTTGGCAAGGCCACATATTATGCTAATGATGCCATGTTTGTCAATTGTGGTGCATCAAAAGCATTGCAAAAAAGTCCATTTAGGTATCATCTTTTCATATCACTTACTTATTGTGTGGAATGATTATACTGAGAGAGCTAAGACAAAAGAGTAGATGTTGTTAAATATTTTAAGGAATGCCTAGTGAGATTAATAATCATTATCAACCTTTTTCTTGACTAATGTGGTGCCAATCTAAACCACCAACAAATGATTCGGCCATCATTCTCATAATGGTATTGGATCCGTTATTACAACATCTTAAATTTTGGGTATTACTCATGATAAAGGATGATGATATCATGTTTGGGTGCATATGTGTTAATTTTTAATGTTGTTATTAAGTTATATCCAAAGTACATGAGCATTTCATCAACAACATATAAGGATCACTGAAAGAAACACAATCACAAGGTACACAACATTTTATCCCGGGAAACCTTCATGGGGAAAAAAACTCAACAAAAAAATCCTTAATATAGATGGACCAAAGACCGAATAGATGATCCTCCTCTACTCTTTAACTAAGAAGAGTAGTGCACCACTTAACCAATAAATACCAAGAGATAGACCAAAACCCTTCTTGATGTCACCCCAGTTGCAGTAGGTTTTCCTCCAAGACTTGCACACTGCAGAGCTAGGTGTGTGTATCCAAATGAGGTGTTGGCCTCCTTTATAAATAGTGGTTTGTCGAGCCTATAATCAGGTCTCGGCCGACCTTTCACTTTACCCTCTTAATTTACATTTAGTTGTCAAGGCACAAAAGGGCCAACTTTTACAAAGGCATAATAAGGCCTAAACGAATATCATATAATAATATTATTCAACATTCCCTCTTAGGTAGAATATTCTCGAAGTTACAATATTTCAATGCTCCCCGTTAACAAGAAGGGTATTCTACTAACAACATTAATAACAACTTACTAGACTCAATACAACATCAAGAGGAGGGGACATCATCATCAACATTAGGAACATTGTCGGCCATATCTATAAATCATCGGACGTTTTTCTCATCATCAATATCATCATCATTTACAACACAGAGCTAGAGTAACATCATAATCATCAACAACATGGAGTTGGAGTAACATCATCATCATCAACAACATGGAGCTGGAGTAACATCGTCATCATCAACAACATGAAGCTGTAACATCAACATCAATGGCAACAGAATAAGACTGAAGCATCAACAATAGCAACAACAACAACGACAACAACAAATGTGGGCACTCCGATAAACTGTCGATTCAAACCTTACGGGATCTGTCCAGGGATGATAAAATCCCCTAGGATATAAATCCTAACGAGCTGCCACACTATTGACCACAACAAGTATATACATAGTCACTCTGATAGACCATCCATTCAAACTTTACGGGATCTGTCCAGTGATGATCAATCCCCTAGGATATAAATCCTAACGAGTTGCCCTATTGATGGTCAGGATGCCATAATATCATCAACATCACTCCCCCTTTCGAGGGAAGTCCTTTCAGACCACACCAAGCTTGTCTCGAAAGTACTTGAATTTCACACGAGACAAAGGCTTAGTTAATACATCTTCTACCTGCTCATATGTGCCAACATACTGGAGCTTCACAACTCCCTTCTATACCAAGTCACAAATGTAGTGGTACCGGATCTCAATGTGCTTCATCTTATCGTGGAACAATGGGTTCTCTAACATCTTTATGCAACTTTGATTATCACAAAATATCATAGTAACATCCATCTCTAGGTCAAATAGACATGTCAATAAATTCTGAAGCCATATGGCTTCACAACTGGCGGAGCATGCTGCAATGTACTCTGCTTATATTGTACTGAGAGCAATACTAGATTGGTTCCTGCTTTTCCATGAAGTCATGGCTGACCCTAAACTGAAACAACATCTTGAAGTGTTTTTTCTGTCTGAAACACTTCCAGCCCAATCTAAATCAGTATAGCCATACAATATGAAGTCACAATCTTGTGTAAAACAAAGGTCGTAGTTCAACGTACCCTTAAGGTATCTCATCACATGCTTTGCAGCTACATGGTGAACACGTCTGGGATCCACTAGATAATCACTCAAGGTGTTCACAACAAAGAATATAACTGTCTAATATTCGTCAAATACATCAACGAACCAATCATCTAATTGTATAGAGTAACATCAACTATTTCTGATGAAGTATCAGTCAATAACTTCAGATTCGTCTCCATAGGAGTGGACATAGATTTACAGTCCATCATTTCGAATCTCTTTAGAATTTCCACAATGTACTTTTCTTGATTAAGGAAAATCTCTTCTGGGCCCTGCCATACTTCAAGACCTAAGAAATAGTACATCGGGCCTAGATCCTTCATTTCAAATTCAGTGGCAAGCTTATTCTTACAATCTGTGATGAGATTTTCTTCACCTGCCAAGAATAAGTCATCCACATATAGTAGCAATATAATTGGTCCATCATCCAAAATATTGAAGTAAAGGTTGGGATCAACTTTACTCTTGGCAAAGCCCAAGCTCATCAGAAAACTATCAATCCTACCATACCAAGCTCTTGGAGCTTGCTTCAAACCATACAGATCCTTCTTCAACTTGCAGACATGAGTCTTCATGTCTTGTACTTCGAGACCTTCTGGTTGTTCTATATACACTTCTTTATAACATATGTATTATATATATAATACATATGTTATATCATAACATACTTACCACTTTTCATCTTTTTCCCTCTCATCCATCCCATACACTGGTTCAGGCATTGGGTTTTCCAAGCTAGCAAAGGGTTGTACCTTACCTTGTGGGAAGAAGGGGCTAAAGGCCCAGAGGGTAAAAGTAGTTGGAAAAAGATAAAAGCCAACAGAATGAAACCTTCAAATGCTTCGCCCAAGGATCCCCGAGAAAGCAATAAAAGGCTTCTTAGCAAGAAACAGATGGACCCATAAAAAATAATAAAATCAAGACGTAGTTGGAGGATAGGGGGTCTCATCACGAGACAACCTATTAGGTCCATGTGCATGTAGCGGTATGACACTACCATTTAGTTGGTCACCACGCCAAGGTAGTGGATCTTGGTGGCATATCCAAGAGATAGGGGTTCTCATCACGAGCCAGCCTTCTCATTTCCATGAAATGCTTGTGGGTAACATTGTCACCAATGGTCACCATGCCAAGGCAGTGTCCCCTAACTAGTCTCTTAAAAGAAAAATAAATAAGATAAAAAGAAAAAAGGCATGAATGGGCTTGGAAACATTTGCATCCATGACAAGGTGCAACTCACCCTCTTCAGAAGCACCCACAGGTAAGCCATACATTCCCCTGTCATCACTGCACCCATTGCTCAGACATCCCTTACCACCTCACCCACTTACATGACCTAGATTTGTCTTCACCCGGAAACATCCCACATCCAATGAGAAGTAGCCCAATAGGACATCCTAGCGTCCCCTCCAAACTTGGCTTATAGAATAGCATAACATCTTTAAGCACTTGTCTGGTAAAGGGGGTTTCATGCACATGTTTAAATAACTTGATTATTAGATGTGATTGACATTGCTATGATCCCTGTGACTTATGAGCCCATGGAGGGCGTACTTGTTGTTGTTGCAGGGCCACACCCTACGGACATGTACACATGGGGAGATGATTAGTTCATACCTCCATAGGGATAAAATCCCACTAGATGGATGCTAAGACCCCAGCCAAGGGCAGAGACAGATCAAAGGTTTGCACCAGAGAGAGAGGAGAAAGTTCCACCAGAGACAACCTAGCAGGATTGGACCTAGGGGGTTCTTTCCCTTCTCACCATGATGTAGGCCTTAGAAGGCCCATGACATCACCCATGTGACCCATGACGTCACCCAACGTTTTGGACACTTTGGAGGCAGTTGTGTGCCAAGTGGCACGTGTGGTTTGATCCAGAGGCCCAAGGAGGCCTAACGTTTTGCTCCTGGGGGCCAACGGTGCCTTAAAAAGGCCTAACATCACCCTAAAAGGGCATGACATCACCTCTTTTGCTTGATTTAGGGTTTTATTATGTCATTTAATGTAAAAACTGGATATTACATGTAACTGGCCCTGTCAGCCTTTTTGACCTAATTATGGTCATTGAAACTGTATATGTAAGGTTTTTTACCCTTGTATTTTGGATCTTTCACTCACACTTGGTGAGGTCTGAAATTTGCACCCTACTTAGGGTTTATTGGCTGAAATTTTAGGCGCACTTGTTGAAGGAGGCTAATTTTGGATTATTTTGGCAATTTTCTTGGTGGAAGTGTTCAACTAGGGTTTTTGTAGCTTCAATAACACCATTCAAGAAGGTTGTTTTCACATCCATTTGGCGTAACTTCCACTTCATCTTGGCTGCAAGTGCCATGATGGTTCTAATAGATGTGTATCTTGCTACTGGAGCAAATGTTTCTTCATAATCAATGCCTTCTTTTTGGGGAAATCCACAAGCCACAAATCTCGCTTTGTATTTCTCAATACTTCCATTTGTTGTGTGTTTTATTTTGAATATCCATTTAGAAGATACTACATCTTTGTTTTTTGGTTTGCGAACCACTTCCCACACATCATTCTTTATAATATATTGGTATTCTTCAGTCATGGCATCCATCCATTCCTTCTTTTGAGCAACTTCTTCAAAGCAAGTAGGTTCCTTATTAATGAGATCGCACGTCAAAGCCACATAACTGGAGTATGGCTTCAGCTTCTTGCTTTGTCTCATGGTTCCTTCAGAAGCACCATACTTCTCTGCATCTTGAATGATCTCATGTGCCCAAGCTAGTTTCCTCTTGTGAGAGATGATCTCACGAGGTGGTTCCTGAGATTCCACCATATCATGATCCTCTGGTATAACATCATTAGGAGTAACTGCAACTTCCTTGTTAGGTTCTGTAACTATGGGAGCTACAGGTTCTTCTTCATATACTTCTTACAATTGACATTTCCTCGATCTGTTGAAAGTTGCATGTTCATCAAAGGTAACATCTCGACTAATATCAATCTGATGGTAACCTGGGATGTAGATTCTAAAGGCCTTAGAGACCTCATAGTATCCAACAAATACTCCTTTCTTTCCAGAAGGATATAGCTTGGTTCTCTTCTCTTTCAGAATAGGTAAATAGACTAGACAACCAAATATTTTGAGATAGTTGACTTCTGGCTTCTTTCTGGTGAACATCTCTTCAGAAGTCTTGAATCCAAGTGCACTATGGGATATTTTGTTCTGGACATATATTCTTGTTCTGGATACTTCAACCCATAAGTGAATTGGAAGATCTTGATCATGGATCATGGCTTTCACTGCTTCCATGATTGTTTGATTATTTATTTTTGCTACACCATTCTGTTGTGGGTTGTAAGGAGTGATGAGCTCCCTCTTAATTCTGACATCTCTACAAAAGTATTTGAATTCTTTTGAAGTGTACTCCCCTCCATTATTTGACCTAAGTATCTTAATCTTCTTCTCGAAGAGGTTTATACTAAAGCTTTGAACTCTTTGAATTTTTCAAACACTTCATCTTTTAACTTTAAGAAATAAACCCAAGACTTACGAGAGTAATCATCAATAAATGTGACATAGTATACATACTCGCTTAATGAAGTTGATGGTACTGGACCACATACATCTGAATGAACAATATCCAATATTACATCCGCTTTGTTGCCACTTTTCATAAAAGGATTCTTCATAATCTTTCCTTGTGCACATCCTTTACATACACCTTCATGATCAACCTTTAATTCTAGTAAACCTGTGACTACCTTGCTCACATAGGGTAGGGATTTGTAGTTAATGTGAGCAAGCCTTCTATGCCAAAGTTCACTTGGACTTACAATACTGTGTGTTAAAGTTGCATCTGAGTGGTCATTTAATTTGTACAAGCCACCTTCTTCTATTCCAATGACAACTACAACTTCTATAGTTTTTCCTTTAGACCACACAAGAATTTTACCATCTACAAATGCAACTCATAAACCTTTCTTGTCTACAGCAGAAATAGAAAGTAAAATTTTCTTCAAACCTGGTACATAAAGTACATCCTTCATTCTTAATGGAGTTCTTGAATCAAGCTTGTAGGTGGCTTCTCCTATTCCTTTGATTGGGTACTGATAGTAATATCCAAGTGAGACTTTCTGGGGGGATTTCTTCTCTTCAAGGATGGAGATAGTATTCTTGTTAGCTATCATGTGCTTGGAAGCACCATTATCTATGAGCCTAGTATCATTTCCAGGTGTCACAGTCCCGGAGAGAGTTGAAAATAAAATGTATTCTTCTATTTCTTCTCTAGCTAATTTCTTGGGTGGCTCATCATCTTCGGTTGCATGGGCATGATGTCTTTTGTTATTTTTCTTCTTGTATTCTTCTATCTTGAGAGGATAATTTTTAACAATGTGTCCCATCCTTTCACAATGATAGCACTTGTAGGAGGAGAAATCCCTTTGCCTCCTTTGTTCTTTCTGGTACTTTTGAAATTTCTTAGGAGAGTGAGGTGCCTTATGAGAGCGAGTCTCCTTATGAAAGTGAGTCTCTCTCTTTCCCCTTCCTTTCTTGGAATGAGTAGCTAGGGCTTGGTCTTCATGTTCTCTTAGAATGGCTTCTCTATTTGCAACTCTTGCTTCTTCCTGAACACATTCTTCCCATAAACTGTCAAATTGAAGTTTTTATTTTCTGGCACATATTGTTTGGATAAAACATCCCAAGGTCTTGTGAGACCATTAAGAGAAGTCATCACGATCTCATCTTCATCTATCATGTCTCTAATTGCTTCTAGATGTTCCTTAAACTGAGAAACCCTAGAAAAATAATCTTGAACTATTTCTTCTTTTTGCATTTTAGCATTCTTGAGTTGGGTTCTCAAGTTCATCTTTTTGTTAATATTTCTTCCTTCATACATTCTGGATAGGGCATGAAACATTTCCTTCGGGGTATCCTTGGAAGACACTTGAGGGATCAAGTGATATTTGATGGAATCTACAATTATTATCTTTGGCCTAATCATGTCCTTCTTGTACTTCTCTTTGGCCTAATTTCCTTTTGGCTCTGGAACATTATTCTTTATAAATTGTACAAGATCATTCTCTTCGAGAATGAGACCAATTTTGTATTTCCAGGAACATGAATTTTCCACAGCTTCTAACTTTTCATCAAGCTTAGTGATTGAAGGAATTTTGACCAAAATTGAAAGTGCTCAAAAAATGAAACAGACCTTACCAGAAGATGTGTTGGGTTGAGGTGAGTTGACTGGTGTTGGTTGTTTATGAGAATTCCAAGATTTGACCTCTGAAACTTGACCTGCACAAATCTGGACTGGTAATTTTAGGTTTTCTGGTAACAATCAAACCCTAATTTTGACTTTTCGGAAGATTTAACCACTGGAATATTTCGTCAAGGCTATCAAAAGATGCGTTAGTGTTAAGCCACAACTCCCAATGCTATCCTTGGTAAAAAATTCTTTCTCTGTAAAAATCCCTAATTTTCTTGTCCTGACAACCAAGAGATGTAAGTACCCAGTAACAGTGCTATGATAACATGTTAAGTTTTAATGTTGTTATTAAGTTATATCTAAAGTACATGACTATTTGATACATCAACAATATATAAGGATCACTAAAAGAAACACAATCACAAGGTACACAACATTTTATCCTAGGAAACCCAACAAAAACTTCCTTAATATAGATAGACCAAAGATTGAACAAAAGATCCTCCTGTACTCCTTCACTAGGTAGAGTAGTGCACCACTTAACCAAGAAATACCAAGAGATAGACCAAAACCCTCCTTAACGTCACCCCCAGTTGCAGTAGGTTTTCCTCCAAGACTTGTGCACTGCAGAGCTAGGTGTGTGTATCCAAATGAGGCGTTGGCCTCCTTTGTAAATAGTGGTCTGGCCAGCCTATAATTAGGTCTAGGCTGACCTGTCACTTTACCCTCTTAATTTACATTTAGTTGTCAAGGCACAAAAGGGTTGACTTTTACAAAGGCACAATAGGGCCTAAATAAATATAATATAATAACATTATTCAACATTCCCTCTTAGGTAGAATATTCTTCGAAGTTACAATATTTCAATAATATGTTGGTAATTCATCCTTGAAGATGAAACAACATTGAGTTGTTACTATTATACCCAACTAGGAGGAACAATAACATTGGGCTCTCTTCCACTACCCACTCCACTATGTTGCTACTATTGAGGGGGGTGTTTTTGGGTAGAGGACACATTAGATGTTGGCATTCCCATTGCATTATTTTTCCCTTCCATGTGGCACCATTGAAGGGGAGGTTGTTGTGGAGGAAAAGCTACCTACTGTTGGAGGAGTATTAATATTATCACTGGGTATCCCATGTATGTTTTAAATTAACTATCTAGGCTAGTTTTTAATGAGATTCTTATGCGTACCAACTAATAAGCAAAAGAACCACTCTATTCAAACTTTATAACAACCTTGCTAGAGAAAGGAGTTGAACACATGATCGAAACTCCACCAACACTAAGGCTAATAGACAACCCTTTATCATAGTCTTGAATTATAGGCTAAAATGCCATCGTGGAGATATGGACTAGAGACCTCAACAAAGGAGAGCTTGGTGCTACAAATTCATTTTTTGCCTTGTAAATTATGAATGCAATGAGATTTCCAATAGTGCAATGCAAAATATTTCTTGAGATGCAAACCATTTTAACAATGCAAAAACTTGAGGAAAGGTTTGCATCTCAAGGGATTTGATTCTCAATGCTTGATAGATATGGGGATAACATGGATGCAAGCTAGTGTTATATATATTTCATCGACACAAATGGTGAATAACATTAAATTGGCAACTTAATCTTTTTTTTTTTTTAACAATAACGATTATATTGAATAAATAACAAAATTTCATGACTTACCATCCGACAAAGGAGAAAACGTCCTCCACTATATGAAGAGGCAAGAAACAATATTCAAAATTACCTTTGAAACCATGCTTTGTCCATGTCCTAGTAGTTATTGTGGGTAGGACAGTCTCACACTTTCTTTCTTTCTTATAGATTTCCTTTCTCTTCACATGTTACATGAGTATTGCCTTATAAATCAATTGCCTGAGAGTGGACAAAAACAATACATTCAAATATTTAACCTTTAGAACTTTTACCCATAGATATGTGTTTGGATTCTTGTCTTTCACCCAAAATCGTTGTTGAATGACATGGCCAATGTGTGTTGATGTTGAAGGGTCTTATTTCTTTCAACTTCCTATTTCCTAAGCCCCTTCTTTGGTTTTCAACCTGTTGTTATGGGTCCAACTTCTAGATGGGAGGTTAGACGATGCATATGTTTGAAAGGAATATCACTTCAAAATTTGGTGGAGGCCTTTTTTGGCTAAAATTATTTCACCTCCCAATGTTCATGTTTCTTTTCATTCACTCTTTTTTCTAAGCCTATTTTGGGGTATTCATGCACGTCTTGTGGGTTTTATTGGTCTTCTTCCTCATGTGTTTCTCCTTCCAACTATTCCTCTTGCTCCTGGACCAACTTTTCTTTATTCGATGATTTTGAAGGTTGTTTCTTCACGATCTATAGTAGGGATTCTTTCCCCTTCTCTTGAGACGAAGGAAATTATTTTTCTATGTTCAAGTAAAAATTTAAAATATGAGTTGGCTTGATTTGGTGATATATTCACTTGCCACAACAAGAAGACGCTTGCAATTTTCCTTCTTACTTGAGGGTTTTAGGGCCTTTTGGAACTCTTATGCTTTATCATGTGTTGTGAAAGAGTTTTATGATTAGCTTATTCTAAAATGACCATATCCATGGAAACAATTACAATTGAAAAATAATTGTTCATAGTCTAATTGTTGCACATGAATCCATTTGTCTATTTGGAATTTCGTTGCTTCTAGGCCTTTGAGATCTAAATTAACCTCCACACAAATTTGAGCATGGTAAAATATACATGATTTGGATTTGGATTTATCTAGAAACCTAGACAACATTTTATCGATTGCCTCGATGATTTTGTTGTCTGAAAGGCTGAGAGGAAGATGTGGGAGCCTAACCCAAACTGTAATTGCGAAGATAATCTCCTCATCAGGATCAAATTCTAGAGACCTTCTATTAATATACAATCCACTTGATGTCGGGAACTAGGGGCCGCTTCATAATATTAAATGACGATCCTCTTTGAGCTAGAAGAAAGTGCCAAAATATCCATTGTACAAAAATCAAACTGGACTCCACCTTTTATTTGGGGAACCCACTCCTGGTGAATCCAAGATCCCAAGGTTTTGAAGTTGGGCCATGCTCCCATGAACTTCTCAACCATCATTCATTTAACAAATAACTCTTTATGCTTGAAAAGGAAAGGCTCAATTTTGGAACCTTATCAATCCTTTTAGCAAACTTAGAAGGGAAACTTGAGCTCTAAATATTCTTCTGGGTGGCGACAACCATTGCTTGAAATGAAATAAAAACATCTTCGAAGAAGGGAAAATCTACCTCCTTTTCCAATGGGTCATGATAGAGTCATAGGTAAGACAAACCACGATGAGCTCAATAATGCATTGAGGAAGTCACTTTCAAGGTTGACCTGCGATTCTAGATCCATGGCAGCTAGGGAAGCCTTAGCCTAGGGCAGGACATGTTCTCAAAACACTTAAAAGAAGACGATTACAACACTTTAGTTCAATGATACTAAATTTAATTATTTTTAACATTCTTGATCACACATACATTCATTAACAATTAACTTAAAATTATTATTGTTATTATTTAAATGAGAACTTGTCTTTTTATGGATGCTAAACCTGGAAATAAGCTTAACCCACCCTCACA
>SNQJ01S0022814.1:167368-182914 GCA_010110895.2 Picea sitchensis
TGTTGGTCTTTTTTCTCTACCCATGACTATATCCCTCGAGTTTCTATAGCTGAGTATATTTCTCATCTTGTGTTTCCACACAACATAGATTTTCCATTTAATTTATGGGAATTAGTGAGCATGACCCCCTGGGTAACTCCTACCATAGTTTCTTTCCTCCTCTAAACACATTTCTGGTTCTTTGAAGCTCTCCACCCTGTGGTCTGGTTTCCGACCTACTGGGGTATGGGGAAAATGACAATGAACTGGGCCAAACACCAATTCACGTAAAATTTTTCTAGCATTATGCTTCACCAAAAACCAATCCATTCAATCAACTGACTCTACAAGAAGAACACCCAAAAATGGATTTTTTTTTCAGAACTCTTTGATTATCCTCATTACTTAGTTTTTTTTTTTTGTGTACCAGGAGATTGCTTGGTGAGATGTGTCCTGGAATGATTCTGATTATTCCATGATGCCAGAACAACTGTTGCTGCCTCCATCTTGCAGAAGATACACTGACCTCCATCTGATGTGCACTCTTTCACTGGGAAAAGTAGCAGAAGTCTATTCCAGCCAGCCAAAATGGTAGAGGACAAGAAGCAATTCTGTCACAATATTTTTTCTGAATTAAACTTCAACAAGAAATGAACTCCGTTAAACAAAACTCCACAATTTCTGGAACAAAACTTGGGTGGCACAATAACTCCAACAGACGGCAGCTCCTTAAATCTATTTCAAGGTAGTGGCAAATTAAATCTCCAACAGAGGTGCATAAAAAACTCCAGGAATGGCTCATTGATATCTCTTGGCAGCGGGGCTCTGAAATCACCAATGTGTATCTCTTTTTAATTTCTCCAGTCAGCGGCTTTGAAATTCCAAGTTAGCAGCTCTTCAATTGCTTTCTGACAGTGTCACCTAGGCAACACATAAAACCTTACCTTGATGGTTTTTCATTCTCCTCAACAGGCAGCTCATTAAATTTTTCCATTGGGCAACTGGCAGTATCTTCATCTTCCATCAACGTTGTTCTGATACCATTTTGGAATTCAGAGAGAGAGAGCACATGAATAAATGATATTCTACACTTAATTAATTATTGCGTAAGAGGAAAATTAAATAAAAGGGTTGTATATGATCAATTACTGTTGAAAAAGTAGAAGTTATCCCTAGCTATGTTCCCTGCAGTTTGTGTTTTAAAGATACAATTAGAACCTACATTAGATATGATCCATACATTTATCATGTGACAAAGTACACTAATATTTAATATGGCATTAACCCCTAGATACTAACATCTATTATTACACTAACCCCTAACATCTAATAAGCTTAGAGAATGGCCATTACTTTCTAGCGTATTTAACTTGTTTTTAGATGAGGCGTTATCTTAATATTTAACTTGCTGGTTTCTTGAACTATCACGTGCTATCCATCAGTTATGATATCTTCACTCAACATTTTGTGTGTCATCAATTCCAGTTCAGTTGAGATTTAAGTGTCCCTTGAATCATTTCTCATTTTGTGGCTTGAGCCTTGAACAGCTCTTCATATGATAATAACCTATTCAAGTTCTGTTTTACTGCTTCAATTTTCATCTAAAAGTGATTGCACCAAGAGAAGTGAGGTGCATTCTACAGCCCAGTATGGAGATGTGTAATGTCTATGCCTAACACTGATGTGACATGTGACATAAGTTGGCCCAATATAATATGAAGAAAACAATGCCAAGTATAGATGAGATGTGTAACATCTGTGCTGTTAAATCAAAATATAAAAAATACTCCACAATGTAAAAAGAAAGTTTAAGAAAAGAATGAAAAACATTAACGTACACACACACACCAGCATAGATCCCTCTGAACTAGGGATCTTTTAAGCACCAAAAATTTACGTTTCAAGTTTTTTTGATCCCTCTTGGTGCTTAATATATCCGGAGTTAAGATGGATCTAAGTTGATATAAAAAATTTCCAGCTTATCATAGTAGAATAGCTGGCGTATAGCTCATTTCAATTTATATCCAAAATTTATTCTTGTATTTGTTTGAATTATGAACATGTTTTATATTGTGTAGGTGGTCAATGGAATGCCAATGGAGCAACGCAGAAGGCTAATATTCTTTTCAACCTCTCTAACCCACCTGCCACCAGAGGGATTTTCAGGACTTCCTTCAAAGTTTCATATTCACAAGGCCCATACCGACCTAAGCTGGCTTCCCAGAGCACATACATGTTTTTACCAGCTTCTCCTTCCACCATATACTAGTTTTGAGATGATGCATGCTCGTCTTCATGTCATCACTGAAGTTCATATTGCAGAAGGCTTTGGTTTTGCATAGAGGTAAGCACCCAATGTATATGATGAGGTATCTATATGATTGCCGTTTCTACTTTGGTTGTTTGAAGTGTTGATCAATGCCTTTTTTGTTTCTATAAGAATCTTATAAGTTTCTGTATTGCAGACACGGTCTGATACATGTAAATATGCAGGGATTGGAAATATTGATTATATTCTATATAACTATTATTCAGACCTTATACATGTTGAATTTTCACTATGCTAGGCTCAAGCATGAAGTTTATTCATTTGGCATGTACTTGAACCATAAAAAAATGCAGCTACACCATACACAAGTGCTGCAATAACCAAGATCACAAGAAGAATCACCATGCACAAGAACACAAGAAATATCCTGGGAAACCCTTCAACTCAAGGGAAGAAAACCCAACAATCCTTTGCTATATTCTCAAGAGAAGATCCCCCAACACCATAGACTTAGCACCCAAGAGGGTGCTTACCAAACACTAGAACCTAGCGCCCAAGAGAGGTGCGCACTTCAGCCGTACAAGCACTTGCTGAAATTCCGAGCTGACCACTTGAATGAGTGAGTTCCACAATGGGGAACTACCTTTATTTATACAAGAATGGACACAACAAAAGGTGTGTCTATTGGCACAACGGGGCCGACCTCAATAACTCAATAATATAATTAATTATAACAATAATCATTAATTATCTTTCACTTATGGTAGGATCGACTTTAACCCGTTACATCACAATTAGGGTTACAAGCAAATCTTACACTTAAACAATATAGCAAGGGATCCACACGTCCACTAGTGCTCAGCCACTAGAGACACGTCCACCTGTGCTCAGCCACAGGGACGTCATACTCAACAGAATCATCTGGAGTACCACATGGGCATGCCCAACCACTGGGGGACGACTCAACTCTCACACAGAGGAGAACGATGCCCCATCACATGGGCATGCCCAACCAGTGGGGGATGACTCAACTCTCACACAAAGGAGAACGATGCCCCATCACATGAGCATACCCAACCACTGGGGGACGACTCAACTCTCTCACAAAGGAGAACGATGCCCCATCACATGGGCATGCCCAACACTGGGCTCTCTCACAGGTTGACTCAACTCTCTCACAGAGGAGAACGTATCCTGGAGAATGTCACCTGATGCTGCAATCATCAACAATACAAATGTATTTGGCAAGTCCATGTTGCTCTATCGAGTTATGTTTATATGGCATTATTGTGGTGATTGCTATTTTTGTTGAGCAAAGTTTTGACAGGTGAACGAACATGCCATGATTCAGATTGAATGGTAGTGTGATGGTAGTGTGTTCATACATTCATATATGTCAAATTGTAAGATGAAACCTATACATACATACATACATACATATGTATGCATAGACATACTTAAATAGTGTTTAAGGTTCTTTGTGTCTTGCGGGCCTACATGATTCATGCATTATAGGCCCTTTGGGCATTGTGGACTTGTATGGCATGAAACTTGCATATTGATAAGGCTCATGCCATGCAAGCTTGCATGGATTATGTCTTTCTTGTTTAGCCTACAAGAAGAAAAGGTGGGAACATAGTACACACATACATACAAGAAAAATGATTTGTCTTGATACACACACATACACTCTAGCATTGTCCCGTGAGAAATAATTTATACAAGAGAATAATTAACCTATATTTCATTATATATTTAAAATAGTTAGTGTATCCTTGGGTTGTTCTTTGTGCCTTTTGGGTCTGTTGCCGTCCTAATACACACTTGCTAACGTGAGCTAAGTCCAACTCACTTAGTGTGTCCTCGGAGACACAATGTCTAGGTTCTCAGTCCACACTGCCACCTTGACTGGAACCTCTTCCTTCTAGGCTTACTCCTAGGGAAGNTATATAAACTTAATTTAAATTTAGATAATTTAAAACTTTAATTTCCTAGTTAGGTTTAAATTCGGCATTAAATTCGGCTTGAAGTTCGAATTCGGCATTAAATTCGGCTTGAAGTTCGGCATTAAATTCGGCTTGAAGTTCGGTGAATTTCATCGAATAAATTCGGGATTGGATAAAAATCGGCGAATTTCGAATTTTATGCTTGAAAATCGCCGAACCTGGTGACTAAGACTACATATATATCAGTGATTTCTCCATATTTATGTGCCAATGTGTTTATCTGATGTTGTTGTTGCTTTATATGTTTAAAATTTTGAAAAAAATGAATATATTTTGTATTTTTTAATGCTTGTCGTGGTTTTCCGATTTTTTGCCGACTTTTGCCGAAACGATTTTTTCCGGACCCTCGCCGACTTTTTGCCGTGGCCGACTTAATCAACACTGACTAGCAGAGCCCCGTGAGTGAATGAATCATTACCCTTGGTCATATCAACACTAGCATAGCCCCATGCATGAACAATCTGGGATAATGTCTGCCTGATGCTTATCTGTGCCACTCACCACTAGCAAAGCCCCGTGGACGAGTGAATCATTCTCCTTTGGTCATATCAGCACTAGCATAGCCCTGTGCATGACCAATCTAGGAAGAATGTCTGCCCGAACCTGGAGAACATCAATATGTCTGTCCATACCTGGAGAACATCAAAATTCTCTTGTAGAAACATCAATAAAAGTCCAGAAATATTTGAAGCCTCCAAGAGACTGAGTACACATAGGAACACAAAGATCAGTGTGAACCATTTCCAAAGATTGTTTTGCCTGACAAGTTACATTTTTTTCAAACCTCTCTATATGCTACTTACTGACAAGACTATCTTCATAAGCACCTTATGCTCCTTGAATGTTTGGTAAGATGCATGCATTTTGTGCTTATTCATCAAACCGAGATAAAGAAAACTTCAAATGGTCATACCTCTCCTGCCAAAGTTATCTCCAAAAACTCCTGCCCCAACCAATACTTCATGTTTAGCTGTTTTGGCAGCAAATCTGTACAGGCCAGCTTCTTCATAACCAATGGAAACAACTCTATAATGATTTTCTTTGCCTTTGGTAACACACATATTGGCATTGATATACACTTTGAAATTCTGCTCAGTTATCTGACTTACAGAAACTATATTTCTCTTCAATCCATGAACATATAGAACATTACTTTGCATTTAAGTACGTGATGTTCATTGTTCTCTTAGGACTCATTCCTGTGACCTGTGTAGCCACAAACAACTGCACAACATCCTTTTTCATGGTTAGAATTTCCATTATCAGATTTGTTTGAATGTTTCCTAAATTTCTGAGACATATCAAATCGCTGCTTCTTGCATTATTCTTCAAAATGTCCTGGTATACCGCAAAAAAAAATCTACTAATCTGGTTATTTTTATTTGGTTTAGAGTTCCCTCTTCTTACCTGGTTCTTCCTTGGGTGGCCTTTGTTATCTTTCCACCAGGTCTAAAATTTTGTTTCTTGCCTTTACTCAGGAAATACACTCACTTCTCTTTACGTTAGCTTGGCTGCACAGGCCTTCTCTTCATTATCTTGTTCCGACTGCTTATTTTGTTTCTCTTTTTTACGTAAGAGTCCCGTAAGTTCTTCGAAAGATAGTTCTTGATGCTGCTGTAATACTTAGATTAGTTGTAAACACCTCAGGACTATTGATCTCTAATCTCTATGAGCCTTGTTAGATGATTATTAAGAGACTGTACTGCCACTTTCAAGTTTTACAGCTTGTTTATTAGGATTCTAGTTTCAGTTCAAGTTTCATAGAGCATCCTAAAGTATATTTCTCTTCAATCCAGGAACATATAGAACATTACTTTGCATTTAAGTATGTGATGTTCATTGTTCTCTTTGGACTCATTCCTGTGACCTGTCCAGCCACAAACAGCTGCACAACATCCTTTTTCATGGTTAGAATTGCTATTAACAAAATTGTTTGAATGTTTCCTAAATTTTTGAGACATATCAAATCGCTGCTTCTTGCATTATTCTTCAAAATGTCCTGGCATGCTGCAATAAAAATATCTACTAATCTGGTTATTTTTATTTGGATTAAAGTTCCCTTTTCTCAGCCCCCGGGGGGCAGCTCAATTGGCAAGTGCCGTGATATGAAGTGTTATGTTTGATGAAGTTCCGAGTTCAAATCCCCCCGATTTACCCGTGCCTGCGGAAGGGGCATACATATGGCACCTGGAGGTTATAGTGGTAGCGGTCGGAATCGGCCCCGTGTCATGCGAGTACGAGACCGGCCCAGTTGCCGATTCCGCCAGACATAAAAAAAAAAGTTCCCTCTTCTCACCTAGATCTTCCTTGGGTGGCCTTTCTTATCTTCACCGGGTCTAAAATTTTGTTTCTTGCCTCTACTCAGGAAATACACCCACCTCTCTTTACGTTAGCTTGGCTGCACAGGCCTTCTCTTCTGTATCTTGTTCCGACTGCTTATTTTGTTTCTCCTTTTTCCATAAGAGTCCCATAAGTTCTTCAAAAGATAGTTCTTGATGCTGCTGTGATACTTAGATTAGTTGCAAAAACCTCAAGACTATTGATCTCTAATCTCTCTGAGCCTTGTTAGATGATCATTAAGAGACTCTACTGCCATTTTCAAGTTTTACAGCTTGTTTATTAGGATTCTAGTCTCAGTTCAGGTTTCATAGAGCATCCTAAGCTTTTCCCATGAATTGTCTACATCCTGAACATGGGGTATGATGTCATCCGTGATTGACAATGTGATGATCAACAAGTCTTTCCCATTCTTTTAAACAAAAGTGCTTGCTGGGCTGGATTTGTTGGTCTTTTTTCTCTACCCATGACTATATCCCTCGAGTTTCTATAGCTGAGTATATTTCTCATCTTGTGTTTCCACACAACATAGATTTTCCATTTAATTTATGGGAATTAGTGAGCATGACCCCCTGGGTAACTCCTACTATAGTTTCTTTCATCCTCTAAATACATTTCTGGTTTTTTGAAGCTCTCCACCCTGTGGTCTGGTTTCCGACCTACTGGGGTATGGGGAAAAATGACAATGAACTGGGCCAAACACCAATTCACGTAAAATGTTTCTAGCATTATGCTTCACCAAAAACCAACCCATTCAATCAACTGACTCTACAAGCAGAACACCCAAAAATGGATTTTTTTTCAGAACTCTTTGATTATCCTCGTTACCTAGTTTTTTTTTTGTATACCAGGAGATTGCTTGGTGAGATGTGTCCTGGAATGATTCTGATTATTCCATGATGCCAGAACTAACCGTTGCCGCTTCCATCTTGCAGAAGATACACTGACCTCCATCTCATGTGCACTCTTTCACTGGGAAAAGTAGCAGAAGTCTATTCCAGCCAGCCAAAATGGTAGAGGACAAGAAGCAATTCTGTCACAATATTTTTTCTGAATTAAACTTCAACAAGAAATGAACTCCGTTAAACAAAACCCCACAATTTTTAGAACAAAACTTGGGTGGCACAATAACTCCAACAGACGGCAGCTCCTTAAATCTATTTCAAGGTAGTCGCAAATTAAATATCCAACAGAGGTGCATAAAAAACTCCAGGAATGGCTCATTGATATCTCTTGGCAGCGGGGCTCTGAAATCACCAATGTGTATCTCTTTTTAATTTCTCCAGTCAGCGGCTTTGAAATTCCAAGTTGGCAGCTCTTCAATTGCTTTCTGACAGTGTCACCTAGGCAACACATAAAACCTTACCTTGATGTTTTTTCATTCTCCTCAACAGGCAGCTCATTAAATTTTTCCATTGGGCCACTGTCAGTATCTTCATCTTCCATCAACGTTGTTTTGATACCATTTTGGAATTCAGAGAGAGAGAAAGAAAGAGCACATGAATAAATGATATTCTACACTTAATTAATTATTGCGTAAGAGGAAAATTAAATAAAAGGGTTGTATATGATCAATTACTGTTGAAAAAGTAGAAGTTATCCCTAGCTACGTTCCCTGCTGTTTGTGTTTTAAAGATGCAATTAGAACCTACATTAGATATGATCCATAAATTTATCATGTGACAAAGTACACTAATATTTAATATGAAATTAACCCCTAGATACTAACATCTATTATTACACTTACCCCTAACATCTAATAAGCTTAGAGAATTGCCATTACTTTCTAGCGTATTTAACTTGTTTTTAGATGAGGCGTTATCTTAAAATAGGCAAGACCAGATGCTGGTTTCTTGAACTATCACGTGCTATCTATCAGTTATGATATCTTCACGCAACATTTAGTGTGTCATCAATTCCAGTTCAGTTGAGATTTGAGTGTCCCTTGAATCATTTCTCATTTTGTGGCTTGAACAGCTCTTCATATGATAATAACCTATTCAAGTTCTGTTTTACTGCTTCAAYTTTCATCTAAAAGTGATTGCACCAAGAGAAGTGAGGTGCATTCTACAGCCCAGTATGGAGATGTGTAATGTCTATGCCTAACACTGATGTGACATGCGACATAAGTTGGCCCAATATAATATCAGGAAAACAATGCCAAGTATAGATAAGTTGTATAACATCTGTGCTGTTAAATCAAAATATAAAAATTACTCCACAATGCAAAAAGAAAGTTTAAGAAAAGAATGAAAAACATTAACTTAGACACACACACCAGCATAGATCCCTCTGAACTAGGGATCTTTTAAGCACCAAAAATTTACATTTCAAGTTTTTTTAATCCCTCTTGGTGCTTAATAGATCCAGAGTTAAGATGGATCTATGTTGATATAAAAAATTTCCAGCTTATCACAGTAGAATAGCTGGCGTCTAGCTCATTTCAATTTATATCCAAAATTTATTCTTGTATTTGTTTTAATTATGAACATGTTTTATATTGTGTAGGTGGTCAATGGAATGCCAATGGAGCAACGCAGAAGGTTAATTTTCTTTTCAACCTCTCTAACCCACCTGCCACCAGAGGGATTTTCAGGACTTCCTTCAAAGTTTCATATTCACAAGGCCCATACCGACCTAAGCTGGCTTNGCCAATGGAGCAACGCAGAAGGTTAATTTTCTTTTCAACCTCTCTAACCCACCTGCCACCAGAGGGATTTTCAGGACTTCCTTCAAAGTTTCATATTCACAAGGCCCATACCGACCTAAGCTGGCTTCCCATAGCACATACATGTTTTTACCAGCTTGTCCTTCCACCATATACTAGTTTTGAGATGATGCATGCTCGTCTTCATGCCATCACTGAAGTTCATATTGCAGAAGGCTTTGGTTTTGCATAGAGGTAAGCACCCAATGTATATGATGAGGTATCTATATGATTGCCGTTTCTACTTTTGTTGGTCGAAGTGTTGATCAATGCCTTTTTTGTTTCTATAAGAATCTTATAAGTTTCTGTATTGCAGACGTGGTCTGATCCATGTAAATATGCAGGTATTGGAAGTATTGGTTATATTCTATATAACTATTATTCAGACCTTATACAGATGTATTTGGCAAATCCATGTTGCTCTATCGAGTTATGTTTATATGGCATTATTGTGGTGATTATTATTTTTGCTGAGCAAAGTTTTGACAGGTGAACGGACATGCCATGATTCAGATTGGATGGTAGTGTGTTCTTACATTCATATATGTCAAATTGTAAGATGAAAACTATACATACATATGTATGCATAGACATACTTAAATAGTGTTTAAGGTTGTTTGTGTCTTGCGGGCCTACATGATTCATGCATTATAGGCCCTTTGGGCATTGTGGACTTGTATGGCATGAAACTTGCATATTGATAAGGCTCATGCCATGCAAGCTTGCATGGATTATGTCTTTCATGTCCAGCCTACAAGAAGAAAAGGTGGGAACATAGTACATACATACATACAAGAAAAATGATTTGTCTTGATACACACACATACACTCTAGCATTGTCCCATGAGAAATAATTGATACAAGATAATAATTAACCTATATTTCATTATATATTTAAAATAGTTAGTGTATCCTTGGGTTGATCTTTGTGCCTTTTGGGTCTACTTGGGGTCATGCCATCATAGCACACTTTGGCTATTGGAGGCCATGACACTGGGGGTTTAAAGAGCCAATTGTTGTTGGGTCTTTTATTATACACACATACACACACAAACTGTGCTAAATTTACACCGGTGACCTGGGAAGATCAGTGAGAAATTGACTAAATATGTACCTGTAGAAGTAGTTCGATTGACTGCAAACAAGCCGTCAAACTTGAACGAAGTTGGCTAAAAGGATTGGTAGAGTGTGATTGCAGAGAGAAAAGAAGGTGCAAATTGGATATAGACTGCAAAACCCAAACATGCTTAGCTTGCAGATTGCTAAGATGGATGTGGATTGTGGTTGGAGGATGAATTGTGAGATTGTTGTTGAGTACAATTGCAAGTTGAGAATTACCTATGGATGCAGACTAAGAACTATTTATAGATGCGATTTGCACAGTGGTTGTACAAGTCATTTTGGTTTCCTTAGCTCACTGTAATCATTTGATGTGTTTGCAGATTGTCGGGTAGACCTACAAGACAATTAAGTGTCATTGTGATTGTAACTGTGGATGTAAATGTCATAGCTGCAATAAAAAAATAGGCCAACATGTTGTGCTTAGGCAATGGAGTTTTGAGAAGGAAAGAAGGGGAGAATTATGCCAAGCCACACTTGAATTGTTGGTCACTGAAAGCCATATTACTATGTCACTTTGAACAATAACAATGATGTAGTAATAGAACCTCCTTTTAATTCTCCTCTCAAACTTGACTACCTAGTGTTACATGTTGCCGTTATCCTACATTTCTCTCTCTTGCATAATTGAGTGAAATGTAACGATTGTATTTATTTCATCTCATGAATCAACACAAAATTAGAATATGGTATTAGAGTGAAATCACTTTAATAATAAGCTCTATACACTTTCGTTTTTGCATTGTGATATCCTTATTGGCAAAACCTCTTAATAAAAGTTCAACATCAACAATTTTGCCTTGGCCCTCTATGGATCAACTTGGTATTAGCGAGAGGTTGTGAGTGTTCGAAGTTGTTAGATGATACTAGATGGTGCATGGTACTAACTCTAGTATATTGCAAAAGAATGGAAGCACCGAGAAGGAAAAATATATAGAGAGTTACAGATTGTGGTTGTTGATATGCCCTACTATGCTAGATAGAGAGTTGGGGTTATGGAGGTAGGTTGCAAATGCAATTTGTAGTTGCAACAATTTAGAGTATAGACATCATGACTCAAATAGAAAGACCATTTCTCAACAAAGTGCTAGAATGTTGCCCTATTTGTTTTGAATTGAAGTCAACAAAGGAGGGTTTAAGAAGGCTTGAGGAGTAACAATGATGATTTACACGACACATTGCACATCAACGAGTCAATGCAGTTGCAGGTTGTGGTTGTTATCACAATGCTAGGAGCGAACGTTGTACTGAAGACAACAAGGTGTTGTATACCTTGAACTAGACCTTGTTTATGGCAAGGAAAGGTTTAAAAGGCCAGGATATAATGTTATCTTTTGACGGTTTTGAAAGTGCTTAGACCATGTTTGGGGGCGCTTCATGAGATTTGGGGTACATGGTGTATGATCAACCCATGGATGGTTTGTGATGGATTTGCATATGGGAGATGGGTCGTGATGGATTTTCACATTGAAGAGGGCTTACTTAGTGGTTGCTTGACCTTAATTGGGTGCTTGCTTGATATTATTCCTTAGGGCATAAGAGATCTCCTAACAACTTTGGTGACATTCTACATGATGGCCACATGGAGATGGTTACTTGCTTGTAGAACACACCACTGAGTAGGATCATTTTGCATCCTAGAGGAGGGCATTCGGGCCTAGACAATACAGGGTAGCTTGGATGCCTACATGGAGGCTTGGAGTTGGTTTGGTGATCCCTGGGTTGTGACAATGTTCATGTAGGGGGAGTGGACCTCGTGGAGTACATGGCTTAGGAGGATTGGAGCCTTTGGAGGCTTATAGGAGGAGTGTTAGAGACACCTTGTGGAGCACCCTTGCATTTGGAGCCTTGCTTATGGACAACATCACTTTTGAGCTTGACATGTGTACCTTTGGAGTGTAGTGCTCCACGCGTGAGCCTACATGTGTTATTGTAGGTTGCTTGTAAAGGCATTGGCCCACATATGTATTGTTGGCCTCCCTTACCGCTCGCATATATAAAGGAAGGAGAGAGCCCTTCACTTATTCATTCTTATCACTTGTGTTAGAGATGTGATCAAGAGGAGTGCACCACTTCTCCTCTCTCTTTTAGATCTTCTTATGTACTTGGTGTCTCTCTCTCTTGGTTGCTGGGATTTCTTGTGGTTGCTGGAGTGTCTTGAAGACTAGGGTTATGGTTTCATCCCTTGGAGATTTGGAGATTAGGGTTTTGAGATGAAACCCTATGCTGTACTTGTTGAAGTGAAGAAGAAGACATCTTGCCTTGGAGGACATGTTTGTGCGATGCATGCTTGTTGGATCTCCTTTGTGTGGGCTAGAGTTTGTTTGGTTTTCCCTAGCTAGGGTTTTGGAGAGCTAGAGGATTGTACTAGCCTTGTGATAAGGCTATGGTATGTACAATAACTGCATGCTTATGCATTTTAACAAAGTTTCCAATTGTTCAATACTTGTTTAATTTGCGGATTTGATTTTTAGCCATCTATATACTTCTTGGTTCTATAATTTCTAGCGCCATATGTCTGGTTGTTTTGACATAAGTTAAGGATGATTGTGTTAAGTGATTTGACATTATAATTGAAGAAAATAAGGGTAGATTTACAACAATTATAAGTGTTTTTAGATCTGATATATGCACAACAAGATTGCCCTAGAGGGTTGAAACTTATCAGGACACTTTGTGTCATTTCGCTTGGATTGCATAGATGTTTGGTTTTGTTAAGAGTTGAAATATTATCTGTTGTTGCTGGTGATTTATTTGTATTTCATAACAACCCTAAGGCTAAAAATTCATAGGGTTAAGATATGGGAAACCTATTGTTAAGAGGTGAAATTTATGTTTTTTATTAAAAGTCAAAAGAGTGCAAATATTTCCACATGGTATTAGAGTTTTTTTGGTCGTTGAAATATTTCCATGAATATTTCCAGTGGAAGATTAGTTGGGAGAGATGCTTGACCTTGTTGAGGTTGTTGAGTGTGATACACTAGGTTGCTCAGAGAAGCACCTTGACCCTTGGAAAGGTTATTTCTTCTTCTTATTGTAGATTTTTGAGGATGGATATGGCTTTGGTCTCTTGCTTTCCTCTAACATTGTGTCTAGTGTTGGATGGTATGTGGACAGTGGAACTTCAAGACACGTGACACATGATAGGTCATTATTCAATAGGATTCAGGAGCAAGAGGGAAGCATGAGTGTGGAGTTTAGTGATGATGCTACTTATCGTGTGTGAGGATTTGGCTCCATTTCTTTCTAGACACCTTCAAGTGACGTTCTTGAGTTGAGTAATGTTTTGTTTGTTCTCGGGTTGAAGAGGGTTTTTTTTAGTGTTACGTATGGTAGATCTTCTATTTTATGGTTGAGTTTGATGCTTAGGAGGTCGTCGAACTCATGTTGTGGCAACATGAGGTCATGTTGGAGGTCTTTATAGGTTGCAGACAAATTTGGTGAAGCATGTTGCTTTGGTGCATGGAAGAACCAAGTTGTGTTAGTTATGGCACATGTGTTTTGCTCCTTTGCATTATGGAGTGCTTCCTATCTTGAAGAACTTAGTGGAGGGATTGCCAAACTTCAAGATATAGCAAGAAGGTGTTTGCGAAGGATGTGCTCTTGGTATGCACATCAAGGTTGATTTTCCTAGTAGCAAGCATAGGTAAAGAGGGAGTCTTGTTCTGATACATTCATATGTGTGTGGACCTATGTCTTTGGCTTCCTTGGCAGGTAGTTGGTACTATGCCACTTTTATTGATGATTTCTCTCACAAGGCCTGGATCTATTGTTTGAAGATTAAGGATGAAGTGTTCAACAAGTTCACAGAGTTCAAGACTTTGGTTGAAATTAGACAAGAAGGAAGATCAAAATGATTTGCTCAGATAATGGAGTAGAGTATACCTTCATGAAGTTTGATACTTTGTGCAGTGATGTTGAGATTGATTCCAAGTTTGTAGCTGATGGGAGTTTTGTAGAGTATAGGGATGAGGTTATTGAATTATCTCAGGTAGAGGGAGTCGACCTTGATGTTACTCTTGCTTTAGGGCTCGCTTAGAAAGAGGGAGGTGACCATGTATACATTGATGTTTCAGTTGTTGGAGGTTTTGAGGTGCATAAGAGGGATTCTCATGTTCACAGGTTGATGATAGCCCTGCGTGGGTTGTTGCTTGCACCACAAGCTTGGTATTTTAGGATTGAGGAGTTGACTTGTGTAGTTGTTTATCATTATGATTTTTATAGACCTGATCCAGTTTGTGTTGATCTTGTAGGAGATGAGATTATATTTGCAAGATGTCCTAAACAACTCATGATGTGGTGCCCAAAGGTTTTGACTCTTGATGATGACTCTAGGGATGATGGAGTTTTGCAGGTTGCTTATGATCCAGGGTTTTCTTCCTTGAAATTCACTGGTTGTAATTGTTCTTTGGAGGTTTGAGGTGTTGTGATAACATTTTGTATTGATGGATACAATGATACTTCTACAACTTATAGGATCGATATTTCGACGCAGTGGGAGGCTGTTGAAATGAACAAAGTTTATTAATCCAACATAAGAAGGCCAATAGGTTAAAATCCATATAGGACAAGTATTTAATAATTGAATAATGAATATGAGATATACTAATAGTTTGATACAATGCCACGTGACATTATACTTATTGCATTATCTAGTCAAAATGGTTGATAGGTCATGCCCCTTGATTATGTCACGTCTTTTAGTTAGGATTTGTCGCTTCATTTATTATTTGTTGTTATTATTATTATTATTTATTTGATATATTTATGTTCATTACAACTGTGGTGAGCAGAGATGTGATATTTGATGAGGATGTGAGGTTTTCTAATTCACAAGATTCTCCTTCAGTGATTGAGGATAAAGAGGAATTTATTGTTACATAGATTGATTTAGGGACTTGAGATGAGTTAGATTCAAAGGGAAATGGGGTGAGATTGGGTGTGGACATGCCCTCGACTACTCTAGCTCCTAGGACGCTGAGATGGATTACCTAGACATTATAGGAGGCACATGAGCACATAGGAGCACCTTGATCTTCAGTGAAGGCGAGTATTCATCCTAGGAGATATGATGGTCGTGTTGCATTAGTTTCCTCCATTCATGGGCCTTCTAGTTGTCTTGAGGAGGA
>SNQJ01S0022814.1:182964-210269 GCA_010110895.2 Picea sitchensis
TGCTCAAAAACATTTAATTAATTAAATAATTAAAATTCCAACCTTAGGAAAATTAATTAATTTAAATTAATTAAAAAAAACCTATCTAGACTCGACGAAATTCCGCGAAACTTTCTACACTGTCTGGCATGGTCATTTACAACCTTCCTAAACAACAGATACCAAAGGACGAGACCACTAGAACGCCGTTCACCACTTTGGAGGAAATTATTGCATGTGGGAGGGAAAAACTCAAGGGAAGTCAGCCAGGCCCGAGAGCCCGGTTGACAACCTGAGGATAAAAAACCCTCGGTGAAAGGAACTCCCCCAATGGAAACATCCAAAGGTACCTGACCTAACTATGACCCATGCAGACTTATTACATTATCAACCCACGCAGGGGTGTGGAAATTTCGTTTACAAAATTTTAGTGCTGGAGCATCCAATGCCCAAGTAGAACCAATACTGTCTTCAACATATGTGCATCTGATGATGCATACTTCATGGCACATGAGTTGACCCCCAGCTGAATAGGCGGTCAACAGGGTCTACTTGGGGTCATGCCATCATAGCACACTTGGCTATCGGAGGCCATGACATCGGGGGTTCAAAGAGCCAATTGTTGTGGGGTCTTGTATTATACACACATACACACACAAACTGTGCTAAATGTACACTGGTGACCTGGGAAGATCCAGTGAGAAATCGACTAAATATGTACCTGTAGAAGTAGTTCGATTGACTGCAAAGAAGCCATCAAACTTGAACAAAGTTGGCTAAAAGGATTGGTAGAGTGCGATTGCAGAGAGAAAAGAGGGTTCAAATTGGATATAGACTACAAAACCCAAACATGCTTAGCTTGCAGATTTCTAAGATGGATGTGGATTGTGGTTGGAGGATGAATTGTGAGATTGTTATTGAGTACAATTGCAAGTGGAGAATTACCTATGGATGCAGACTAAGAACTATTTATAGATGCGATTTGCACAGTGGTTGTACAAGTCATTTTGGTTTCCTTAGCTCACTGTAATCATTTGATGTGTTTGCAGATTGTTGGGTAGACCTACAAGACAATTGAGAGTTTGAAGCTATTCTGAATGATATAGAAAATTAGGTTGAAGTTGGAATGAAGAGTTCAAGAGACAATTATGTAATACAATTGTTTGTGCATGGTGAAGACAAGTGTCATTACGATTGTAACTGTGGATGTAAATGTCATAGCTGCAATAAAAAAATAGGCCAACATGTTGTGCTTGGGCAATGGAGTTTTGAGAAGGAAAGAAGGGGAGAGTTATGCCAAGCCACACTTGAATTGTTGGTCACTGAAAGCCATACTACTATGTCACTTTGAACAATAACAAAGTTGTAGTAATAGAACCTCCTTTTAATTCTCCTCTCAAACTTGACTGCCTAGTGTTGCATGTTGCCGTTATCCTACATTTCTCTCTCTTGCATAATTGAGTGAAATGTAACGATTGTATTTATTTCATCTCATGAATCAACACAAAATTAGAATATGGTATTAGAGTGAAATCACTTTGATAATAAGCCCTATACACTTTCGTTTTTGCATTGTGATATCATTATTCGCAAAACCTCTTAATAAAAGTTCAACATCAACAATTTTGCCTTTGGCCCTCTATGGATCAACTTGGTATTAGCGAGAGGTTATGAGTGTTCAAAGTTGTTAGATGATACTAGATGGTGCATGGTACTAACTCTAGTATATTGCAAAAGAATGGAAGCACCGAGAAGGAAAAATAGATAGAGAGTTAAAGATTGTGGTTGTTGATATGCCCTGCTATGCCAGATAGAGAGTTGGGGTTATGGAGGTAGGTTGTAGATGCAATTTGTAGTTGCAACAATTTAGAGTATAGACATCATGACTCAAATAGAAAGACCATTTGTTAGCAAAGTGCTAGAATGTTGCCCTGTTTGTTCTGAATTGAAGTCAACAAAGGAGGGTTTAAGAAGGCCTAACGAGTAATGATGATGATTTACGCGACACATTGCACACCAACGAGTCAATGCAATTGCAGGTTGTGGTTGTTATCGCAATGCTAGGAGCGAACGTTGTACTGAAGACAACAAGGTGTTGTATACCTTGAACTAGACCTTGTTTATGGCAAGGAAAGGTTTAAAAGGCCATGATATAATGTTATCTTTTGAGGTTTTTGAAAGTGTTTACACCATGTTTGGGGGCGCTTCATGAGATTTGGGGTACATGGTGTATGATCAGCCCATGGATGGTTTGTGATGGATTTGCATATGGGAGATGGGCCGTGATGGATTTTCACATTGAAGAGGGCTTACTTAGTGGTTGCCTGACCTTAATTGGGTGCTTGTTTGATATTCTTCCTTAGGGCATAGGAGATCTCCTAACAACTTTGGTGACATTCTACATGATGGCCACATGGAGATGGTTACTTGCTTGTAGAACACACCATTAAGGAGGAGGAGCATTTTGCATCCTAGAGGAGGGCATTCGGGCCTAGACAATACAGGGTAGCTTGGATGCCTACATGGAGGCTTGGAGTTGGTTCAGTGACCCCTGGGCTGTGACAATGTTCATGCAGGGGGAGTGGACCTCGTGGAGTACATGGCTTAGGAGGATTGGAGCCTTTGGAGGCTTATAGGAGGAGTGTCAGAGACACCTTGTGGAGCATGCTTGCATTTGGAGCCTTGCTTGTGGACAACATCACTTTGGAGCTTGACATGTGTACCTTTGGAGTGTAGTGCTCCACGTGTGAGCCTACATGTGTTATTGTAGGTTGCTTGTAAAGGCATTGGCCCACATATGTATTGTTGGCCTCCCTTACCTCTCGTATATATAAAGGAAGTAGTGAACCCTTCACTTATTCATTCTTATCACATGTGTTAGAGATGTGATCAAGAGGTGTGCACCACTTCTCCTCTCTCTCTTAGATCTTCTTATGTACTTGGTGTCTCTCTCTCTTGGAGTCGCTAGGATTTCTTGAGGTTGCTGGAGTGTCTTGAAGACTAGGGTTATGGTTTCATCCCTTGGAGATTTGGAGATTAGGGTTTGGAGATGAAACCCTATGCTGTACTTGTTGAAGTGAAGAAGACATCTTGCCTTGGAGGACATGTTTGTGCGATGCATGCTTGTTAGATCTCCTTGGTGTGGGCTAGGGTTTGTTTGGTTTTCCCTAGCTAGGGTTTTGGAGAGCTAGATGATTGTACTAGCCTTGTGATAAGGCTATGGTATGTACAATAACTACATGCTTATGCATTTTAACGAAGTTTCCAATTGTCCAATACTTGTGTAATTTGCGGATTTGATTTTTAGCCATCTATATTCTTCTTGGTTCTATAATTGCTATTGCCATATGTCTAGTTGTTTTGGCATAAGTTAGGGATGATTGTGTTAAGTGATTTGACATTATAATTGAAGAAAAAAAGGGTAGATTTACAACAATTATAAGTGTTTTTAGATCTGGTATATGCACAACAAGATTGCTCTAGAGGGTTGAAACTTATCGGAACACATTGTGTCTTTTCTCTTGGATTGCATAGATGTTTGGGGTTGTTAAGAGTTGAAATATTATCTGTTGTTGCTGGTGATTTATTTGTATTTCATAACAACCCTAAGGCTAAAAATTCATAGGGTTAAGATATGGGAAGCCTCTTGTTAAGAGGTGAAATTTATGTTTTGCATTAAAAGTCAAAAGAGTGCAAAAATTTCCACATGGTATTAGAGCTTTTAGGTCATTGAGATCACTCTAGGTGTAAGAGGGAGCTTGTATTTCAGCGGAAGATTAATTGGGAGAGATGCTTGACTTTGTTGAGGTTGTAGATTGCGATACCCTAGGTTGCTTGAGAGAAGCACCTTGACCCTTGGAAAGGTTGTTTCTTCTTCTTATTGTAGATTTTTGAGGATGGATATGGCTTTGGTCTCTTGCTTTCCTCTAACATTGTGTCTAGTGTTGGATGGTATGTGGACAATGGAACTTCAAGACACGTGACATATGATAGGTCATTATTCAACAGGATTCAGGAGCAAGAGGGAAGCATGAGTGGAGCTTAGTGATGATGCTACTTATCGTGTGTGAGGAGTTGGCTCCATTTCTTTCTAGACACCTTCGAGTGACGTTCTTGAGTTGAGTAATGTTTTGTTTGTTCCTGTGTTGAAGAGGATTTTTTTTTTAGTGTTAAGTATGGTAGATCTTCTATTTTATGGTTGAGTTTGATGCTTAGGAGGTCATCTTTAGAAGTCAAATTCATGTTGTGGTAAAAGGAGGTCATGTTGGAGGTCTTTATAGGTTGTAGACAAATTTGGTGAAGCATGGTGCTTTGGTGCATGGCAGAACCAAGTTGTGTTAGTTATGGCACATGCGTTTTGGTCATTTGCATTATGGAGTGCTTCCTTTCTTGAATAACTTAGTGGAGGGATTGCCAAACTTCAAGATAGAGCAGGAAGGTGTTTGCGAAGGATGTGCTCTTGGTATGCACATCGAGGTTGATTTTCCTAGTAGCGAGCATAGGTAAAGAGGGAGTCTTGATTTGATCCATTCAAATGTGTGTGGACCTATGTCTTTCGCTTCCTTGACAGGTAGTTGGTAACTTGGTACTATGCCACTTTTATTGATGATTTCTCTCATAAGGCTTGGATCTATTGTTTGAAGATTAAGGATGAAGTGTTCAACATGTTCACAGAGTTCAAGAATTTGGTTTAAATCAGACAAGAAGGAAGATCAAAATGCTTTGCTCAGATAATGGAGTAGAGTATACCTTCATGAAGTTTGATACTTTGTGCAGTGATGTTGAGATTGATTCCATGTTTGTAGCCGATGGGAGTTTTGTAGAGTATAGGGATGAGGTTATTGGATTGTCTCAGGCAGAGGGAGTTGACCTTGATGTTACTCTTGCTTTAGGGCTCGCTTAGAAAGAGGGAGGTGACCATGTATAGGTTGATGTTTCAATTGTTGGAGGTTTTGAGGTGCATAAGAGGGATTCTCATGTTCACAGGTTGATGATAGCCCTGCGTGGGTTGTTGCTTGCATCGCAAGCTTGGTATTTTAGGATTGAGGAGTTGACTTGTCTAGTTGTTTATCATTATGATTTTTATAGACCTGATCCAGTTTGTGTTGATCTTATATGGAGATGTGATTATATTTGCAAGATGACCTAAACAACTCATGAGGTGGTGTCCAAAGATTTTGGCCCTTGATGATGACTTGAGGGATGATGGAGTTTGGCAGGTTGCTTATGATCCGGGTTTTGTTCCTTGAAATTCACTGGTGGTAATTGTTCTTTGGAGGCTTGAGGTGTTGTGATAGCATTTTGTATTGATGGATACAATGATACTTCTACAACTTATAGGATCGATATTTCGTCGCAGTGGGAGACTGTTGAAATGAACAAAGTTCATTTATAGAGGAATATCCAACATAAGGTCAATAGGTTAAAATCCATATAGGACAAGTATTTAATAATTGAATAATGAATATGAGATATATTAATAGGTTGATACAATACCATGCGATACTATACTTATAGCATTATCTAGTCGAAATGGTTGATAGGTCATGAATCTTGATTAGGTCACGTCTTTTAGTTAGGATTTGTCACTTCATTTATTATTTGTTATTATTATTATTATTTATTTGATATATTTATGTTCATTACAACCGTGGTGAGTAGAGATGTGATACTTGATGAGGATGTGAGGTCTTCTAATTCACAAGATTCTCCTTCAGTGATTGAGGAGAGAGAGGAGTTTGTTGTTCCATAGATTGATGTAGAGACTTGAGATGAGTCAAATTCAAAGGGAAATGAGGTGAGATTGGGTGTGGACATGCCCTCAACTACTCTAGCTCCTAGGAAGCTGAGATGGGTGCTTCATGAAATTTGGGGTACATGGTGTATGATCATCAAAAGGATGGTTTGTGATGGATTTGTTCATTGGAGATGGTTTGTAAGTGTTTACACCATGTTTGGGGGTGCTTCATGAAATTTGGGGTACATGGTGTATATCCATTAGATGGTCTATGATGGATTTTTACATTGGAGATGCTTCGTGATTGATTTGTACATTGGAGATGGCTTACTCAGTGGTTGCTTGACCTCAATTGGGTGCTTCATTGATATTCTTTCCTAGGGAATCACATATCTCCTTATTGCTTTAGTGACGTTCTACATGATGGCCACATGGAGATGGTTACTTGCTTGGAGAACACCCCACTTAGGAGGAGTGTTTTGCATCTTGGAGGAGGACATTGGGCCCTAGACATCATAGGGTAGCTTGCATGGAGGCTTGGTGTTGGCTCTAGGATGCATGGGTTGCAACAATGTTCATACAGAGGGAATGGACCCAATGGAGTACATGGGCTTAGGAGGTTTGATGGAGCCTTTGGAGGCTTGTAGGAGGAGCGTCAGACACACCTTGTGGAGCACCCTTCCATTTGGAGCCTTGCTTGTAGATGACATCACCTTGGAGCTTGACATGTGTACCCATGGAGTGTAATGCTCCACATGTGTTATTGTAGGTTGCTTGTAAGGGCATTGGCCCACATATGTATTGTTGGCTTCTCTCATCTCTCATATATATAGAGGAAGGAGAGAGTCCTTCATTCATTCATTCATAACTCATTCATTCTTATCACTCTTCTGTTAGAGATGTGATCAAGAGGAGCATACCACTTGTTTCTCTCTCTTGTATCTTCTTATGTAATCGATCTCTCTCTCTCTCTCTCTCTCTCTCTCTCTATTGGAGTCACTAGGGTTTCTTGAGCTTGTTGGAGCATCTTGAAAACTAGGGTGAGGGTTTCAACCTTGGGGATTCAAAGATTAGGGTTTTGAGATAAAAAGTCTTTCCTTGGAGGACATGCTTGTTGGATATCCTCGGTGCTAAGGTTTTGGAGAACTAGAGGATTGTAGTAGCCTTGTTGTAAGGCTATGGTATGTGCATGAACTTCATCTTTATGCATATAAACAAAGTTTCTAGCTATCCATTGTGTAAATTGCATAATTGATTTTCCGCCATCTATATTCTTCATGGTTTGTAATTTTCAGCACCATATGTCTTGCTGATTTCACATAAGTTAAGGGTGGTTATGTTAAGTGATTTAACTTTGTAATTGAAGAATATAATGGTAGATTTACAACTGTATTTACAATTGTCATAAGTGTTTTAAGATCTGTTATATGAAGGGTAAGATTTCCCTAGAGGGCTGTAACTTATCGAAATACATTGATATCTTTTCTCTTGGATTGCCTAGATTTTTAGGGTTGTTAAGAGTTGAAATACTGTCCGGTTTTGCTGGTGTTTTATTTGTAGTCCATAACAGCCCTAAGGTTGAAAATTCAGAGTCAAGATCTAGGAAACCTCTTGTTAAGAGGTGCAATTTTTTTTTGCATTAAAGTCGAAGAGTGCATAAATTTCCACACGAAAAATGTATTGTGGCTACTCAATTAAACTAGAAATTTTGAGAGGGAAACAAAAGTTGTGGCCATTGCTCAACTCATTAAAGTCAACAACAAACAAGAAATATGTTTTTGAGCATGAAGAAGGAATGCTTATCTTATGCTGTTCACTGGTTATGGTGAGTGAAAAAAGAGGCTAGAGAAAATTGTTGGATAAGAATATCAAACACAACATACACAATAGCAGGGAATGCAAACCAACAAGAGAGAGAGAGAGCCATTCAATTTTATTATATTTCAAAATATACGAGAGTCATTTACGTATCCTTAATGAGAGTGATTGTTCATCTCATATTCCTTGGCATTTAATTATTAAATATGACTTAATTGATATTTAGTCAAGACAATTATAACTTTATTATAAAATAAAGATCCTAGCTTAAACTCCCAAGTTAGAAAGTATGGTCCGTATTAAACATTCTATTTTATCATGTAACCTTAATGGTTATGGTAGACATAATTGCTTGTCCCAAAATCTAGCAAACTTATTTGGCCCAAGCAAGTTGTAGAAGCTGTGTGGAACTTGCCTTCTAGTAATTGAACAACATCAGAGTAAGTTTCACAACTTCCCCTTTTGTTCCCTTCTATCTATACCATGTACGTCTCTTTGATGTTGCCACAACACACGAGATAAAGCTGATTTCCAACCTTGTATTTGACATGGTTGATACCTAGTCGTCAACCATTTGATCTTCCACTCACTCACAAGCTGGATTGGAGTCAATGATCATTGGAAAATTCACCCCTTGTACCATTCATGCAGTGTCCGGTTTGTCCAATAAATGAACTATGTCAACACCTTCGTAGCACAACTAATCGATGCTAAAAAACTAGGGCTTCTAAGCCTACCATGCTTTGTAAGGAGCCCAACCTCTCCACTACACCTGTAGTTGAACTTTGCCACTCTTTACATTCATTTGGAAATTACACCAACTAAATTGAACTCCCATCATTGACAATATTTTGTCCTGCCATATTCTAGAAGTAATTTGCCTACACACACACGAGTCAGAGGTTTTTCTTTCACTTATCCTTTTTAACGACACAACGTTCTTGCGACTTTACTACCGTAACAAATAAAAATAAATAAACTTGTTCCCGCTGCTTACATTTTTTCATAGGTCCTAGTTGGCCATTCCTCTCTCGGTTGAAGAAGCTTCTCCAACTGCAAAACCTCCAAGGTGGTGTTGTACCCCACATGTCTCATTTTCTCTGGTTTCTTCTCAAAAAATCACAATTGATATTACTCTACACCTAAGCATTTTTGACCTCATCCTCATTGTGCTCTTCATGCACATTGCCACCCAATGATTGTCCCTTAATGTGCTCTTTCTTACCATGCATCTTTGCTGATTTCTTAGCTTGTAAACAACAACCATCGCTACAATTTTGATCAGATTTCCTATCTGATTCAGGCTAGAAAATTGTTGTACTTTCATCCACAATCATTACACGGGTCGTTATCTTGTTAGTGGTCACATCAAGCCATCTATCAACCTAACATTAATAACTAAAACCAACAAACATTCACTTCTTACGTTTAACATCTAATTTGGTCCTTTCTTCTTTTGAAACTAAAACATAAATAATGAATCCAAAATTTTAATTTGGTCCTTTCTTCTTTTGAAACTAAAACATAAATAACGAATCCAAAATTTTTGAGGTGACCAACATGAGGCTTTCTTGTAGGCCAAGCCTCTAATGGGGTGGTCTCTTTCATTGCTTTAGTAGGGCACCTATTTAGTTTATATACAATAATGTATATATCTTTTGCCCAATACTTATTTGACATTGCCCTACGCTCCAACATACATCAAACCATCTCAACAACCATGTAATTTATTCTCTCCTCTAAATGCCTTGGTTATAAAAATGGCAAATTTGTTAGTACTGAATTCACCTCAATTATTTGTTCAAGGGGCTCAATATTTCGACTAGATCCTGCTCTACAGGTTGTAGAAATTTCAAAAATTTGCCCAATCTGAAATTTCCACGTCACTTCTATGAGGCCATGAATCTACTTCATAGAGATTTTAGCATTAGTGCTGAAACTAATTTCTTAAAAACCTTGCAAGAAACTTCAAATCTGCCCAACACTACTTCTAAGTAAACTCAAGAATGTAGACACCATAAAGGCTTCAAGCTTAGATCATTTTGGTAGTACTTAGGGCAAGATCTATCTCAATGCGTAGCTCCAATGGTTAGCTCAATTGGTTGAACCATCTGCCTAAGGCATGTTGTTGACGTGGAGGCCTTAGGTTAGAGGTTCAAATCTAGTAGAGTCCCTTGGGTTTACCAACCGCTACTGTTGTTGGTAATTGAGCTGCTATCCATCCGGATATTCTGGGAAGACCGGTGGATCCCACAAGGTTTTTCTTGGAAAAAAGCGACTTATCTCAATACACAAATCTCTAAGTTATTTCGATTACAATGTAAATATAACAACGGCAAATCATATATGAAAGTTTCATTAAACATGCTCAAACAACATTGCATTCAACATTGTTGTCCTAATAAATTAGCTTACTAAAACAACCATGAAACTAGGACAACACATGAGAGAAATCTTATCTGTAATCACAAATTTAGGAAAACAATGGTACACTTCATATTATCATAGTAATGAAGATAAATTACAATACTCGAGCTCATCCCAAGCTAGTATGATATGTCCCTTTAGCTCATCCCAAGCAAGGACTCTTTAGTGTGTCCCAAACCCTAGCTAGGACATCCATAATTATTGCAAACCTTGACTAACAATACAAAGGCTAGTGAAGGCATCCCACCAAGCTCTACAAGTGAATTATTAGAGCTTCCAAACAAGCCAACATCACACCAACTGTGAAACCAGAAGATCTCCTACCTACATCACACAAGTTATTGAGGAGGTTAACACACTTGCATCCCACAAACTACAATACTCAACACTTGCATCTCGCAAGCCAAGGAACCCTAGTGCTAGCATCCCACGAGAACTAATGCTTGTCAAAAGAGTAATACATGATCTTCCAAGATGATCCAAACAACTAGCATCACACTAGCTATCCAGTTTTAAGATACATAGTAGTTGTTTAACAATGACACTCTCCTCCATTTATATAAACTAAGGTGAGGGAGGCCAACAATAAAACATGGACTAAGTCCCAAGCAACCCTAGGCTAAGTCAAGCGCTCCTCCTCTGAGATGGCGTTCTCTCCAATCAATGGCTCCTCGACTCAAGCATTCCACCTCAAATTGTGTGTAAGGTGGCTACATGCTCCTATGGCCAAGGGACCAACCACCAAATACCTAACACCCTCTTCTAAATGTTAATTTTTTCAAAATCCCACCCAGTTTTAGTCTCACTGAATTTTCTACCAAATTTAAATGCCAAACTCAGTTTCAGCACTGTTTCAGCATATGTTACAGCGGTGTTTCAGCGTATGTCACAGCGGTGTTTCAGCATATGTTACAGCACTGTGTTTCAACATCTATCTCAGCACTGTGTTTCAGCATCTATCTCAGCACTGTGTTTCAGCATCTATCTCAGCACTGTGTTTCAGCATATACTCACAGCGGTGTTTCAGCATATGACTCAGCACTGTGTTTCAGCATATACTACAGCCTTGTGTTTCAGCATATACTCAGTGGTGTTTGGAGTGAATTGTTTGTATATAAAAAGCTTATGAAATAAATTTGAAGCTGAAACGAGGGATTGAACAGTTCAACCTTGAAATAAAATATCAACAATATGCAAAACTTAGAAAATATAGACACAAAGATGTTCGATTCAGCCGACCCCGGAAAAACCACAAGGGGAAAACCCGTGAGAGAAGGCTTTTTATTATTATTGAGCTTAGAATTTCTTTTCTGACATATTCATCTTTGGATATTTACACAAACTTATCACGGACATTCCTGTGCTTGCTCCTCAATTTCGAACCGAGGAAATTAGGTACAGCCTCGCGGCAATTAATCTTGTCTGATTTGTCACTAAAGATGGGTGCCAAAAGGAAACTACGCTTTAAGATTCAATTTATGTGCCACTCAATGTTATTGTCTTGGAATGCGCTGCCAATACTCGGAAATTCTTATTTCTTTGTCTCTTTTCTTCGACTCGACCTCTCTCTTGCTCTTGTTCTCTCCAACAAAAGGAATACTTGAAGCTCCTCTTGTTCTCTCAACAAGAGTGGCTGGCTTCCATTGTTCTTGGCATCTCACCAAGGAGTCTCTTGCTCTCTCAACAAGGTGATGTTCACTTTCTTCCCTTGCTCTTGGCATCTCACAAAGCCTCTATCCCTCTTAAGATTTCTCCAACTTCTTGCAAGAATAGATTAGCCCACTTGCCTTAATCAACCTCATGAGGGAAGGTGAGGAGTTTTCTAATCAGGTGAGATTAGATTAGATGGGTGGTGAGATTTGGTGTCTCTTCACTCACCTCACTTTAATCATAAAGAGTTATCTTTTAATTTGCATCTCACAAATTAATTTGACTAAGACCATTGACAATTCTCTCCCTTAGGGCCTAGGGAAGAAACACTTGCCTTGGTACTTTATTTTAATTAAAATTTAACACTCCCTCATCCCAAGGAAAGTGTGTTACTCACCACTCCAAGTTTGTCACTGAAAAATACAAACTTGCCCGTTCAATGCCTTGGTGGTATGTCTGCACGCTCCTCTGTAGATATGTGCTGTAGCTCCACAACTCCTCTGGGAACATAATCAGGATGAAGTGATACAGAATCTCGATATGGTTAGACCGGTCATGAAAAGCTGGATTCTCAGAGAGTTTGAAACAACTCTGATTATCCACGGTAAAATCCGGTGGGCCTCGGCTACGCATAGAACCAATCGATCGACATCTTACTTGAAGCCAGACCTCACAACTAGCGACTAGGCGCCATATACTTTCGACCTCTGGCGAACTCAAAAGCCGACTACGCTTGGTGAACCAAGACACAGCTAGCGATCCCACGATCAATGACACCACGAAGTGCTTTCACAGTCAGCGACACATCACCTTAATCACGAGTGCGTATAGCCAACCAGATGAATTCCATCTCCTCTATGATAGTCCGGACCATAATCTACCGTACCACAAAGATGCGAGGCACATGTTTTTCTGCCACCCGGTGCACTCTCCTTGGCTCCACCATGGGCGAGTGTTGGCAACCAAAATAAATATCGGCACAGTATTGACCAAATGCATCAATGACCCGATCAATTGAATGTGATACAAAGTGGAATCTACCAACTGTTCCGAGCATGAAGCTTCTTCTGGTTGGTAATCATGGGAGTGGTCATGGGTTTACAATCCATCATTTGGAACCTTTTTAGGATCTCAACTACATAGTTACTTTTCCTAAGGAAAATCTCCCTTGGTGTTTGCCATACCTCCAATCCCAAAAGTAATGCATCGGTCCAATACGTCATCTCGAACTCTGAAGCAAAGGCTTTCCTTGCAGCTGTTGATCAGTCTCTCGCCCACAGCCAATAAAAGGTCATCCACATATAGCGAGAAAGAATGAGAGGATCCTCTCAACCACAATGAAGTATAGGTTGGGATCGCCTCACTCTTCTCAAAACCAAACTACTACAAATAGGCATCAATCCTCAAATACCAAGCTCAAGGAGCTTGTTTCGGCCGATACAATGCCTTCTTAGGTCTACACACATGAGACTCTCCATTACGCAAAGCCCAATGAACGCTCAATGTACACCTCCTCCTCAACAAGACCATTCATAAATGCGGTCTTCCCATCCATCACGGTTGAATCTTTAACCCCATCTCTGCTGCAAAGGAGATCACTACCCTGATCGAGTGTAACGAGCAACCCGATGCAAAGGTCTCATCATGGTCGACTCCCTCAACCTATGAAAACCAGAGCCACAAAGTGAGTTTTGTACTTCTCAATGCTACCATCGCATCATGCTTTAGCTTGTAGAGCCACTTGGGAAGTCACCACTTGAGCTTCCCCTCAGGTCAGGAACAACTTCCCAGACATGATTCTTCATGATGGAATTGTACTCTTCCATCATGGCATCTCTCTCCCTTCCCTTTTGTCTACTAGTGGCCTCCTCAAAGTGGAAGGCTCAAACTCCTAAATAATTCTCACCATCATGATGTAGCTACAAAACCTCTCGGGAGGTTTACTCTCTCTCACATCCTGCTTGGGATTCACCATTGAACCTTGTGCATCCCTCAAAATGTCACGAAGCCACTTGGGCTTCCTCCTCTCCCCATAGTGTCGTGGAGGGACTCTCCACCGCTCAACCCCATCTGGCGAAGGCAATGATCTATGTGAAGACCGTGCGATCACGAAGGCATGGATGGGTAGCACGAACCCCGAACTTCTGTGGCCTGTCACCAAAGCTGAGGTGGCCCCGGCTCCCCATCCTTGTGATGCTGCTGGCGGGCTCACACGGGCTCTGAAGACTGCTCACCTCTCTCGTCCCTCTAGACTTCTAAAGGCTCCGTCCTCCTCAAAAATGACATCCCTCCTCAAGACAAACTTCCTCAAGGAAGGAAGGTAAAAGGTATATACGAAAATCCTTTGTAGTCTCACTGTACCCAACAAAGTCCCTCTCTATGCCATGGGCTCCGGCTTTGTCCTCTTCTCGAGGAAGGGACATATGAATATGTGATACCCAAAAATCCGAAAAGTGCCCCACATCAGGCTTCTTCCAGGAGAAGCCTCCTCTGGAGTCATGCTCCCCACAACCTGTGAGGACTCCTGTTCTACAAATAAAGCTTCCGCGGTGTAGCATGCCTGTTCCATAGAAATAGTGGCGTGCGATCATGCCAGCATGGCTCTTGCGGTAACAGGCGGCTGCGGGCTGCTTCCTCTCTGCAACTCCATTCCGTTGTGGGTTGTAAGGAACAGTCAAATATCTCTTGATGCCCTCTCCTGCATAGGAATCCATAAACTCCTTGGAGGTATACTCACCCCATTGTCAGATCACCGGGACTCGATTTTTCTTCCACAAGCGGTTCTCCACAAGAGCTTTGAACTCTTGGAACCGGTGGCTTTAATCCTTTGGTTTTCATGAAGAAAATCTAGGACTTCAGAGAGAAGTCATCAATGATTACAACATAGTATAGGGATCCGATCAAGCGATCAGAGACAATGAGACCACATACATCTGAATGTAAGATCAAGTATCCCTGTTGCTCTCGTCCTTTTCGAAAAGCGGGTGGTTAATACTTTCCCAAGGTACCCCTTGCCTGCTCATGGTGCTCACAGGCCGAAATGCGGAACTCCCGTCACCATCTTTCTCAGAACTATGAAAGCCCCATGGTGCAAATGTTGCCCATCCTCGTGCCATATCTCACATGGAGTGCGTAGGCTGGCTAGTAGAATGAATCAATGCTCTCAGTGACTGCTGACCTTTCGTATCTAGTACCAATCACTTTGGCAGAATTGATGCCTGGTCCTCTGAGGAAAAAGCACGCCCATCCACTTGAACAAGACCTCATAGCCCTTCTCCTCAATGAGTAGAAACTAACACAAAGTTCTTCTTCAAGCGGGAACATAAATAACCTCTTTCAAAGTCATGGGAGGCAAGACTCCCTCCGAAATGATACAACCCCACAACTAGCCACCTTGACCCCCCGGTCATCCCCAAGCACTACCTCATCTCCACCTTGTGTAAGATCCGTCAAATTCTCCTGGCTATTTGTCATGTCGGCGAGGCCTGCTTGTCAATATACCAAGTATCACGGAGTGGTCCTCGAGGAAAGATTCTGCTGATCAAAGGAAAATTCCTTTTCAAACTTGGTGGAAATCTCTTCCACATCTGCTGAAGAGCTGTTGTTTGTCTCGACGTTGGCATCTCACCAAAGGTCCCTCTCTTGGCATCTCAGGAATTCTGATCTTAGCATCTCACCAAAGATCCTCTCCTTGGTCTCTCGCCAAGTGACTTCCTCTCTTGAAGTGGCCCCATTTGTCCCAACTTTTCGTGCTGGCGAGAATTTCGCCTCTCTTCAGCGACTCGATACCATGTTAATTTTCGAAATCCCACCCAGGTTTGATCTCCAGCTGAATTTTGCTGCAAATTTAAATGCCAAACTCGGTTTGACCTTTGTTTGATATATGTCCGCGGCGGTGTTTTGGTATATGTTCTGACAACGTGTTTGGGCATATGTTACGACTAGCTGATGTTTGAAGCATCTATCTCGACCAATGTTTCCAACATCTATCTCAACATTTGTGTTTGACATCTATCTCGATAGCGTGGTATATACTCGGCGTTGTTGACATATGACTCAACAACGTGTTTATTCTCTCTCTGACCTTGTGTTTGACATATACCGATTGGTGTTTCGGCATATAAAAACGCGAAATAAATTTCCAGAAGCTGAAACATGAGGATTAAGTTATCGTTTTCAGCAGCGAGAAATAAAATATCCTTAATATGCAAAACTTCGAGAAAATATAGACCTGAAGATATTAGGTCCTAACTTGGACCACGGAAAAACTCACCGATGGGGGAAAACTAGTTAGAGAGGGGTTTGTATTATTTATGAGCTTTTGAGAAATTCTTTTACAGCATTTTTCATCTTTAGATATTTACACAAGCTTATCTGAACATTCCTGGCCAGCTCAATTTCACGAACCGAGAATTAGGTACAAGCTATGCGACAATTAATCTTAATACCAGTTGTCCGCGAAATTCGTGCTAAAAATCTGCTAAGATTCAATTTTTGTTCCACTAAATGTTATTCGGTAATCTTGGAATGCATGCCAATACTCGAGGAAATTCGCGGTACAACGTCTCTCTTCTCAAGCTGAGCCTCTCTCTTGCTCTCTCTTGTTCTCAACAAGAATGCTTGAGCTCCTCTTGTTCTCTCAACAAGAATCTTCAACTTCCTTGTTCTTGGCATCTCACCAAGAACTTCTTGGCATCTCACCAAGGTCTCTTGCTCTCTCAACAAGGCTGTTGTTGCACTTTCTTCCACTTGCTCTTGGCATCTCACCAGATTTCTCAACTTCTTACCAAAGAATAGATTAGCCCACTTGTAATCGCTGTGAGGGAAGGTGGGGTTTTCTAATCCGCAGTGAGATTAGATTAGATGGGTGGTGAATTTGGTGTCTTCACTCACCCTCACTTTAATCATAGAGATCACCCTCACTTTAATCATAAATTTATCTTTTAATTTGCATCTCACAAATTAATTTGACTAAGACCCACATTCGGCAATTTCTCCCCTTAGGCGCCTAGGGAAGAGAAACACTTGCCTTGGTACTTTATTTTAATTAAAAATTTAACACTAAAGTGGTTACTCCACACGTGCCAAATGCCCATCCACCTCAATGAGTGTGTCCTTGTGGAAGATGCCAAATACGTCACATGTGCCACCTACTGCATCAAAAAGTGTGCCTCACTCACTAGCACTAATCCCAAGGAAAACATACACCCAATCTAAGCTCTCCAAATGTAAGTAAAAGATAAAAAGAGGGGCTAGGAGACCGCAAGCCCATCATATCCCATGAAGTGCTCTCTTAACTAGGTGAAAACACTTTTGGAGCAACCAAAAAATAACACACTCTCTTTGCAAGGAAAGTGTTTTCTACAACACTAGTCTTTTCCCTCTATACCTCATTTGTCCTTGCAACTTGTAAATATAGGTCTGTTGTAGTCTTGGAATCAATCACTCATCCCACCAAAGGTTTTGGAACTATCTCCCAAACATCACCCTTCTTTGTTATGGCATCACTCCACGCTTGTTCTGCAAAATTGGAAGGCTCACCAATGGAAGAAGTCAATGCAACATGGTTGGAAAATGTCTTAGGAGGAATACTTGCCCAAATTGAAGTTTTAGTGACTCATACATGCTCATGTGCATCTTGTGATGTTTGAGTAAGCCATCTTGGCTTCTGGCGTGTTGAAGTAGAGGGTAAGGAGGCATCCTTTCTTGAATCTCTTTACTCAAACCTGGATCTTTTTGTAGTCTATAAAGAGCACCAACTCAAACCATTTTGGCCTCAACATGGGTTCGATCTCTAATAATGACCGTTTGTGCATCAAACTTGGCCTCACAATGTAGATCTACCATGCAAGAATTTGAAAGAAGGTTCTTCGTCAAAGCAAGAACAAACAAAACATCATTCAAATCAATAACATTACTTGAAGGCATTTGGAAAGAGATGGAGCCCAATCCCTTCATAGGATAAGTGGTATCATCACCGAACTCCACGCACACCTCCCTTTTGCTCTTGAAACTCGTTGAAGATATTCCTGTCATAAGTCATATGTCTTAATGCATTGCAGCCCACACACCAACCAACACTGGACACTAAGTTGGTTGAAAGAGGAGACCATGGAGATTGCGGTCTCAAGCTTGGACTATTAACACATCCAATCTAGCTATAGTCTCTGCACCCCTTGCAATCTATTAATTTTTCTTCTTGGCCTTTCCTTTCTTCTTTTGTGATGGCATAGTATCCTTTTTGTTGAATGTTGAAGCATTTTACATGACTTAAATCCTTCTTACTTTGGTTTGAAGAACATGACTTCTCTTTCTTACCCTGCTGGGATACTCCCTTCTTTCCTCCCTTTCTCATCCTTTGGATGAGGGCAAGGTCTCCTACTTCAATCTCCTCGGTTGAACTAGTCTCTAGCCTTGTTTCTTGCTACACAAAGTCATCCCAAATCTTCTTAAAGGTGGGCAACTTCTCACAAGCACAAATACATTGGACAAAGGGTTTCCAAGATGAAGAAAATCTATTCAAAATTTCAATGCAATGGGCACCAACTCCTCATCTTCAACCTTCACCCTTATGGTAGCCAATTGATCTCTTAACTTTGTGATCTTCATAAAGTAAGTAGCCACAATATTTGTGTCACTCACGCGGGTGGTGTAGAGCTTATTTTTGATGCACATCTTGTAAGAAATGCTCATACTTTGGTACAAAGCTGTGAAAACATCATACATCTCCTTGGTTGTCTTCTTCTCTACAATGTGAGGGATAAAATAGTCCATCGAATCAAGAATGATTCACCTTTCCCTAGCCTCCTCCTTGTAATTGGCAAACTAAGCAGGATCGATAGGAACAATGACCTTGTTTTTAAAAGAACATCCAAAACTCAACCTCGTCCAAGAACATCTACAATCTATACTTCCAAGGTGTAAAGTTGGAAGTGTTAAATTTAGAGTTGTTATCAAGTTCTTTTCAATTTACTAGAGAATAACAACATAAGTAGGATCACTGAAAGAAACACTATCACGAGGTACAAAACATTTTATCTTGGGAAACCCTCATGGGGGAGAAAAACTAGCGAAAACATCCTCAATAATAGATTGCCAATACAATGCCAAGACTTAAGAAAAAACCACAAAGAAAAGACTAGGACTGAGCATGCACCTCTCTTCCCCTTCTTCCAATTGCAGATTCCTTCAAAAGATGCGCACTAGAAGTGTGAGTGAGTGAGTGAACAAATGAGGCACCTTCCTCACTTATAAATACTAGTTGATGAGGCGCTAGGGTTATGTCTCTTCACCAAGTAGGGACGACTTCTTCCAGTAGTGGTTAAAACCACTTTATTAAACCCTAGGGGCCGACTTTGCAAACATCACCATATAGCTATGGTTTGACCAATCCACAAAGGGGGATTTGGTCTTATACAAGACCCGACATGATCAATCCACAAAAGGGGATTTGATCTATAAGATAATAACTCAATTATAATTAGAATATACTTTGAAGTTACAATATTTCAACACTCCCCCTTAACGAGAAGGGTATTCTACTGACATAACCCAATACAACATCATCAGGAGAAAGAGAGGGAAACATCATCATCAACATCTGAAACACTAACTGGCATATCTACAAGTCATTGGAAGTTTTCTCGTCATCAATATCATCATCCTTCATAGCATGGAGGTGGAGTAGCATCATCATCATCATCATCAACATGAAGCTGAAACAACATCATCAACAATGCGAGGCTGATACAACATCATCATCGGCACGAGGCTAAGACAACAACATCATCAGCACTAGGCTGAGACAACAACATCATCAACACGAGGCAACAGAATGAGGCAGGTGCAACGACAACATTTTGTGGTACTCTGACAGACCGTCGTTACCGGACCTTCATGATCTGCCCAGGAATCAAAAGATTCCCTAGGATATAAAATCCTAACAGAGCTACCATTACTGACCATAGCTAGCATAGACATGCACAGGTACTTTGACAGACTGTCCTTACCAGACCTTCGGGATCTGCCCAGGGATGATCAATCCCCTAGGATATAAAATCCTAACGGAGCTACCCGCTGTTGGTCAGGATACCATAGTATCATCAACATCACTCCCCCTTTCGAGGGAGGTCCTTTCGGACAACACCAAGCTTGTCTCATAAGTATTCAAACTTCACACGAGACAGAGGCTTGGTCAACACATCTGCAACCTGCTCATCTGTGCCAACATATTGGAGCTTTATAGCTCCCTCTGCACCATATCACGAATGTAGTGATACCGGATCTCTATGTGCTTCGACTTATCATGGAACATTGGGTTCTTCGTCATTTTTATAAAACTTCGATTATCACATAGAATCACGGTGGCTTCCATCTCCAGATCGAGCAGACCTGTCAACAACTTTTGAAGCCATATGGCTTCACAACTGGCGGAACATGCTACAATGTATTCCGCTTTTCCATGAAGTCATGGCTGACCCCAGACTGAAACAACATCCTGAAGTGCTCTTTCTATCAGAAGCACTTCCAACCCAATCTGAATCAGTATAACCATACAATCTGAAGTCATGATCTCCAGTATAACAGAGACCATAGTCCAATGTACCCTTAAGGTATCTCATCACATGCTTTGCAGCTACCATGTGAACACGTCTGGGCTCTACTAGATACTGACTCAAGGTGTTCACAACAAAGCATATATCTAGCCTGGTATTCGTCAGATACATCAACAAACCAATAATCTGTTTGTATAGAGTAGCATCAACCAATACTGACGAAGTATAAACCAGGAGCTTCAAGTTTGTTTCCATGGGTGTGTTCATGGATTTACATTCCAACATGTCAAATCTCTTTAGTATTTCAACTGCATACTTCCCTCGGTTAAGGAAGATCTTCTCTGGGCTCTGCCAAACTTCAAGACCTAAGAAATAATGCATCGGGCCTAGGTCTTTCATCTCAAACTCTGCAACGAGCTTCTTCTTACAATCTGTGATGAGCGTTTCTTCTCTAGTTAAGAATAAGTCACCCACATACAACAACAATATAACTGGCTCATCATTCATAACCTTGATGTAAAGGTTAGAATCAACTTTACTCTTGGTAAAGCCCAAGCTCGTCAGGAAACTATCAATTCTGCTATACCAAGCTCTAGGAGCTTTCTTCAATCCGTATAGAGCTTTCTTCAACCTACAGACATGAGTCTTTCTATCTTCAACTTCAAACCCTTGTGGTTGTTCTATATACACTTCTTCTTCAATAACACCATTTAAGAAGGCTGTTTTCACATCCATCTAGTGTAACTTCCACCTCATCTTGGCTGCAAGAGCCATGATGGTTCTGACAGAAGTGTATCTGGCTACACTAGAAAACGTCTCTTCATTATCAATGCCTTTCTTTTGAAAAAAGCCACGAGCTACAAATCTTGCTTTATGTTTTCAATACTTCCGCCTGCAACATGTTTTATCTTGTATATCCATTTGGAAGATACCACATCTTTGTTCTTTGGTCTGGGAACTATTTCCCATACATCATTCTTTATAATGGACTAGTATTCTTCTGTCATGGCATCCACCCATTCTTTCTTCTGAATGGCTTCTTCAAAGCAAGTAGGTTCCTTTTCTATGAGATGACACATCAAAGCCATACAATTGGAGAATGGCTTAGGTTTCTTGCTTTGTCTCATGGTTCCTTCTGGGGCACCATACTTCTCTCCATCTTGAATAAGTTCCCTTGACCAAGCTGACTTTCTCTTGTGAGAGATCGTCATCTATTGAGGTTATTGAGATTCTATCATATCACGATTTTCTGGAATCTCATCATCGAGGGTAACTATAACTTCCTTCACAGGTTCTGCAACTCTGGGAGCTACAGGTTCTTCTTCATATACTTCTTCAAGTTGGCATTTCCTTGATCTTTTGAGTGCTGCATCTTCATCAAAGGTTACATCTTTGCTGATCTCAATATGATGGTAACCTAGTATGTAAATTCTGAAGGCCTTAGAGACCTCACAGTATCCAACAAATATTCCCTTCTTTCCTGAAGGATCCAACTTGGTTCTCCTTTCTTTCGGAATGTGTACAAACACTGGACAACCAAGTATTTTGAGATGGCTTACTATTGGCTTCTTTTCGGAGAACATTTCTTCGGGGGTTTTGAATCCAAGTGCACCGTGGGATAATTTGTTTTGGACATAAACTGTTGCTCTTGCTGCTTCAGCCCATAAGTGCATAGGAAGATCTTGATCGCGGATCATAGTCTTCACTGCTTCCATTATTGCTCTATTCTTTCTTTTTGCTACACCATTTTGTTGAGGATTATTGGGAGTGGTGAGCTCCTTAATCCGGACATTTCTGCAAAAGCTTCTAAATTCATTTCAGGTGTATTCTCCTCCATTATTTAACATGAGTATCTTGATTTTATTTTCGGAGAGATTTTCTAACAAGGCTTTGAACTTTCTGAGTACTAAGTAGGAAATTTTTTGAATTAATTACAAGTGAACTTTGTTGGAAATTTACTACAAAAATTTCTGAACATAGTTGAAAATCATCACGAAGAGTTTTTGGACATACTTTTACATCACTTCCTTCATTAGATGTAGCATATTTTGGACTTCCTATAAATTTCCATTAACTTTTATCCAAATCATGATTAAATTTCTTAAAATGCATATCATTTACTTTGCCCACGTTTTCACTAGTTGTAAAAGTAAACAAATCTGAACATAACTCTTCTCTAAATTCTTCAATAGATGCATAATTAAGTTCAAAAAATTGAGGAGAATTATACCTTTTTTTTCATGAATGGATGAATGAGAGACCTCATCATGCTCTTGATCTTCTTGGATGGACTCATGACAAGAAATTTCAATGACTTCTTGATTGTCAACATGTGCTTGATTCTCAAGAGGCGGCTCTTGAGGAAGGTCTTCTTCTTCAAGTGCTTGATAACTTCATTTATCTTCATGATCTTGGTCTTTTATTGAGCTTTGAGCTTGGTTTTCAACATCAAAATCTACATGGATGAGATTGATATGTGGCTCTTGATCTTCTTCATCACCATTTTCTTCAAGCTCTTGGTTTTCATAAATGGAAGCTTGGGATGCTTCTTCCTTTTTCTGCATGGTTTCCATAAGATCTTGAAAAATATTCTCATACCTTTGAGATCTAGGACCCTAACATTTGAGGAAGAGTTCAATGAAATCTGCAACGAAAGATATGCCTCTTAGACCTCTACAATATCTAATCCAATCCCTTTGTTCTTCTCCCAAAGAGGATACAAAAAGCCTCATCAACACATCCTCATGTATTACATTGATCCTTGAAGTATATTCTAAAAAAATTACAACATGAGGAATAGCTAAAAGCGAACCACCATTAAATTTTGAAAGATCTTTTTCTTTTTCAACAGAAACATAATATATATCTCATTATAAAAGGGGGCTGCGTGGAAGCTAACTACATTCATACATAGTCCAAAAAAGATTCGTAATTAGAGCTAGTTCTACATCAACTAGCAGACATACTATGACTGACAATAGACTAATAGTCCAAGTATTTCGGCATGTGGCCTGTATACAAAATTGACCCAAAAACTTTACTGTTCTGAAATACATAAAACATTACGGAGGGACATTGTCGTGAATTTCCTGCCCTTCAACAGAATGGCGGGAGCCTGTTTCCTCTACCTCCATGGGGGTGAGTTGTCGTCCCCTTGTATCCTCTTCCCCGACCTCTAAGTGTTGAATATTGACAGAACCTTGATTATTCGATGCTAGAGATGGGGATCCATTACGTTGCAGGGGGATCATATTACACAACTGTTGGCATTCTGCCTTCAAGTTTTCCATTCGCTGCGGTTGTAATTGGAGAATATTCATGATGCTAGTCATATTCTCTGCATTAACTCGCTCTATCTCAGTAAAATTCTTAGAAAATTTCTCAGATAGACCACGTAGAGCATTGTTGGTTGCCTGGTTATACTCCTTCTGCCTGCAGACTATTTTCTTTACCTCTTTTTAATATTGGTTCTCCATCTCCTCAACCAAGATCCTTCGCACCGAAACTCTTGCCAACGGGTCAAAACCCTCAAAAACATTTAAGGAGAAAATACTAACAGAGAAGCCAAAACAATAATACCTCAAGAAACCCAGGCCTATTCCAGTTTTAATGAAAAAAATAGCTGCAATATTGTAATCTTCAGATGAGCCAACAAATCTAAAGAACTCATTGAAACCCAGAGGATTCCTAATGATGACGAGAAGTGTTACTAGCATGGAGGGTGCCAAGCCACGAGGAAAAACCTCCCACAGAAACCCACAATCACAAGGAGGTGAAGCCTGAACAACAACTTTCCACAATAGAACAAAATGAAAGGAATTTGCGGGCTCGATCTCCGTCCCACATTTCAAAGGGAGCTCGCACATTTGACATTGATGGCTTCCTTCCTACTACCTCGATTCATATGTGTGAGCGGCTACTTCCAACTACCTCCCATTCCTCGAGGTGCCCTTTGATTGCTTGCCATTGATGCGATGTGATGGATCGACTTCATAAACTATGGAATGGGGGAGGGTTGAACAACCCCGCTTTTTAACATTGTTCCATGACTAAAGGATGTGGCCACCTTGGCCCAATAGTCGGCTTGAGCATTAAGCTCTTTTGATGTGGAAGAAGGATATATTGTCAAACCATGAGGCTAATCCGATAATTATCTTAAAAAGTGAGCTTAGGGAGTTGTTTTTCGACATCTTTTCACTGATCATTGCTCTTATTATCATCATCGAGTCTCCACAAACTTGAATTTGCCTCAGCCCTTCGTCTTTTTCCATGTTCAAGCCTTTTCAAAGACAATACACCTCGGCTAGGTTATTGATTAGATTTCCTAGCCTCCCCATGCATAAAACGCCAGTCTATTTCCTCCGGGATTATACAGAATCCCCCTGCACTTGCCGCCCTTACGGAAGATCGTTAACCCTCTCTACATAATAATGGTTTGGGTATCCTAAATTTCAATGGGTTGAACCACTTCATCCTCCTTGTTCTCTTGTAATGTAATAGATGGTTGCTTAAAGAAATTTTACAATCTTAACAAGGAGGACCCCAACGTTTTAAGAAAATATTAAGGAAAAGATCCATGGAGGTTATACTTTTTGGACCCCCATAATGTTTGACCCAATTACATTGTTCCATCCCACAAAAGTATACAAAAAGTTTTATCATTACATCCTCATGTGTCACGTTGATCTTTGAAATGTTTCTTAGGAAATTCTCAATGTGAGGAATGGCTAATGAAGGATCACCATTATATCTATGGAGAGTAATGATTAGGGTATCCATGAACTCCTTTAAGATCAAGAATAACAAATTGTTTATGAAATTCCCATGGAGCAATTTTCAACCAACTTTGACCAAAGTGGAGTCACCAGGGTGAATAATCAAACGAATGCCAACAAGATACTTGCTTCACCTTACAAGCACCTAAGCTCTAAATTATCTAAGGGATTTGGTCTTCTTCCCTTCAATGGAGTCACCGGGAGAGTCAACTTATGAAATTCTTTAGATACTCACCGAAAAACGTTGAAGCCCAACTTCATAATACCTAGGGAATGGACTTTATCCTTGACAACAACACCAAAATGTTATCCCTCAGACACTCCCTAAAGGAAAATTCCAACCTTACTCAAGGGAAATCCTAAGGATACAAACAAGCAAGCCGCCCACTGTCACCTCAACGGCCTTGCCTCTGCACTTCTAGGCCATCATCACTAACCTAAGGGGGGAATCTCACGTGGTCAAGTTAAGTCCTGTTGTTGTAAATAAGATGGGTAAGGACAAGGACTAGGTTGACTTGGGTTACTTCCCAAGCTAAGATGTATTTTGCCTTTGCTGAAGAATTTGACACTGTAGCTTGCTTTTTACGACTCCAAGATATTGTTGCTGAACTCGTATAAAGAATTCCAAAATCTTTTGTACCTTGAATGTATTTAAGGACCCTTTTGTTGCATTCCAGTGACTTTCTCTAGGTTCATCCGTGAATCTGGAAATAATATTGATTGCATATGACAAATCTGGATGAGTATTTTTCGAGAAAATGAGGCTTCCAATCAACTATTTGTAGCTAGCACTATTCACAAAGTCCTCCCTTCAAATTTTGAAATTTTTAAGTTTTGCTCCATAGGTGTAAGAGAGGGTTTACGATCCTCCATGGGAAAGTTCTTTAACAGTTCTGTTGCATACTTGGTTTGACTAAGGAAGATTCAATGAGATTGTTGAGAAACTTCCACTCCAGGATAGTATCGAAGTGGCCCCAAGTTAGTGATTTTGAACCCCTTTTGAAGTTCTTGTTTCACTTGCTTGATGTGAACTTCATGATTCCTTGTACTGATTAAGTTATCAACATAAAGGACAATGACTACCAACTTTTGACCTTGCATCTTGAAATACAAAGTATCAACAAACTCACTGTGATGAAAACCAACACTTCTAAGGTATTCATTCATTTTGACATACCATGCTCTAGGTGCTTGTTTCAAGCCATATAAAGCTTTGATTAATTTGCAAACTTTGTGCTCTTGTCCTTTAACTTTAAAACATGGGGGTCGAGTAATATAGACTTCTTCTTTCTGTTAAAATATGAGCTTGATTTAAATACTGTAAGTACTTCTTTTAAATTCTGATTGTACTTATAACTTAGCTTGACATCGTTCATAAAGTAGAACAACAATAATCATAAGAAATTACCAGCATGCAAGATCACAACACATGTACCTTGGGGAAACCCTATACATGGAGAAAAACCTCAACAAACAATCTCCTTTTATTGCATTAATAATTCATGACCACTTACAAATTTTCCACCATGAAATTATGCTCTTAAAGAGCTTGCCAAGTTGACTCGGACTTGACTGTGCAACTAAGAGACCTTGCTGATTTATAATCACCTGTTACAGACCAGCACTGAAGATGTATCTTTGCTGATATACGTTGCCTCTTCTGGACTGCTACGCTGCGTCTTTATGGTCTGTTATTTCTGCCTCTTATTGATTGTTACTGTTGCTTCTTATTGACTGATACAACTGCCTCTTGTTGACTGATACACCACTCTGTTATAGACTGATACACCACTCTGTTATGCGCTCTGGACTGGACTGATATACCTCTCTGTTAGGCGCTCTGGACTGGATTGATATACCTCTTTGTTACCTCACCTATTCGCTGCATAACCCAGTGTGTAGAAAAGAGGGTCGACCTCTTGCTTATATAGGATTGGAGAGGTAGAGAGGAGGAGGCTCGAATTAGAGGCATGCATGCATGCTTTTACAACTGAACTTAACTCAACAATCAGATTTAGAACTGAACTTTAACACTTCAATTAGGAACTCGCCCTTGACATGATATGCATGTGAACTCCTTAGCATGTATATGACATGCATGCATGCAACATGCAACTAAACATGCATGCAACATGCAACTAGACATGCATGTCATGCATGCAACATGCGACATGCGACATGCGACAAACTTGACAACTTTGACTTTGACCTAGACATGTAACTTTGACTTTTTACAACTTGACTCTTTACAAGGAAATTCGAATTTCTTCATGGTGGAAGGTGTTACACGTGCCAACGCACTAGATCAATACATTTACATCATTTGCAATATCAGGAAGATTGTTTGTTTCTAGCTCATAGGAA
>SNQJ01S0022815.1:0-13711 GCA_010110895.2 Picea sitchensis
TTGAAGACTCTAGCAAGTCTATCAAGAGAATTTGATCTTCTTCATGCAAGGATCAAGCAAGTGTGTGTGTTGGAGCCAAGATCCACTGAAAGGAAGCTTGCGACATCAAGGCGATCAGGTTGTATCTTCTACTTTCGATTAATATGATACAGTGACATGTCCCTTTCCCATAAAGCTATTCTCACTTTATTGTGTAATTCCTTGATCATACACATAAGTTGACAGTTGAATATATTTTACTATCTTCACTTTGGTTGGTTTGTGTTGTCTTGGTCTTGACCTCATGAGAGCACCGGAGAGAAGCTGGAGCAACAAAGACCCTAGGAAGCGATACAAAGGTATGTTACTCGTTCCTTCCTACTAGCTAATTCAATGGTCATAACTTAGGGAAAGAGTCATGTCATGTCCTGTTTTGTTCTAGATCCAGGTGGATCTAGGGATATCTGTTAGTGTCCGCACCTACCGATTAGTCCGATAACACCAGGCGTTTTTTTTATCAAAGAGCATAATTCAGTGTGTAACCTGCTTAAGGTAACTAGTGTTTTGGTTATCCCTTCACAGGGTAACTAGATTATTATATTAGCCATTTATTACTATTCAATATTCAGATCAATAAAGATTGTAGATTAATATACTTATTTGGGTCATGCAACATCAATATAGAAACCTGGACGATGATGATCTATATCATCATGCAAGATTAGTGACTGTTGAAGTGATGGCCAAGATCCACACCATTGATTGGACAATAAATATCCTTAAAATGGACACCCTCCATGATGGAATGCATGCCAATTGGTACACTAGATTTATTGCTTCATATAGATATTTCATGTCAATGTTGAATTCTACATTAAAAGTTCGTCAATTATTGATTTGTACCTTAAACTTCATTGGCCATTCATCTAATCACAGTAAAAATGTTAAAAACCCATATGCATATTAAAGAAATAAATCTTCATTAAGTGCAGGTATGGACTATTGGGTAAGAAGTTGAAGGATAATTTTGGTCACACTGGAAGTTCTCTTTTTAGTGGCTTTATCCGTATTCCCAGGCCTTAGAATAATGGATTTCCATACTCTCTTAGGCAGTAATATGTCAGAGTCTATCAAATGCATAGTTTGATGCCAAACATCCTCCTCCTCAGATATATTCATGGAACTCCAACGGATCACAAAACCCCTCCAGTGATGGAAAAGTGAGTAATTTCTAGCACTTAACCATCTGAATAATAATACTATCATCTACCCTACTACCACTAAGGGAAACTCAACAACAACAATGATTTTCGAACTTGAATTAACTTAATTGATTTTACAACTTGAATTGGAAAGAGTCTTTATCTTCAATCATAAGTTGAAATAGGAGGAAGAGTGGGTTTTGTGATTTACTAGGCTGTGAACGAGCTCTTAAGGGGATTTAATGAGCACTTTAACCAACTCTCTAACTGGTTTATATGTTGCTAATTTTTTTCTATGCCTCTATCAGATTAGCCGCCTGTAACATTTATAGAATAGAAATGATACACTGGACCATTCCCCATTCTTGTTGCTTCTCAAGATGGAGCTTGAGGGATGAGAAATTATAGTCAGTCTACTCATTCGATGGTTGGCTCCTCTATAGGACATGCCCCATCCTGTATGACAAAGACCAACAACGAACATTAGACCTTGTTCCAAAACACCAGACAAATTGTAAATCCAACCCTAGCCCTAATGCTAATGACTAGCTGCAGGATAGGAATTTGAACCACGAATAACATGAATTTGATAGGGCACCTCACAGCATAGCCTAACTTCCCAATTTGACAAGAAATGCATTAATCCTTTGATGTCCTCTACCCAAATGGAAAGCTATGTTGCTAGAACTACATAACCTTGGCGATGACAGGCACATTCAATTGATTTTTAAGGGTAGTGTCTATCCATATTACTGAATGTGTTAGTATTGAATGGGACACCATTATTTTGAAAGGCCACATGGTAACAAAGAGATCAATATATTGTGGACCCACCCGATGATTTGAATTATCTCATTTTTTAAAATTAAATTAATTTAAATGATAGATACACTTATCATAAATTAAATTAATTTAAGTGGTAGATACATGTATCATGCCACTACTCTTTGGGTCGAGAAGACTTGTTTTGCATGCAATTCTCTACTCTACTCAATTCATTTATTTTTTTATGTGTCATTTGATCTATTATTTGGTGTGGTTTACTAACACTTGCTTACAAGTTGTTGTTAAAGTGGTTGTTGCAAAAATTGCCTACAAAGGATGAAGGTTCAAGAACATGCAAGTAACCAATGTTTACTTATTAATTGATTGAATGCATTAGGTTCTTGGTTTTGAATATGAGTTTAATTCATTTTTCTAGTTGTGTTTTTATGTTCTGTTTATAATATGGAATGTCCTATTTATGCTTAGATATGCCAACTTCAATGCAATTGATTGGGTTTTCTATCATTGGTACTATATCTAAAGCGAAATGATTGTTTGCATCAGTTGTTATATTGTTGGAACATTTAGATTTTAACCAATAATGAAGTTATGAATAAGAAATCTAATAGAAAGGATGAATCTATGGAATCATGAGAGCGAAGTGCTCAGGGTACTCGTTGTCCATAGAAATTGGCCAGTCATACAAATCCACAATCTATTAGCCAGTTGATTTGCCAACAATGAAGGGAACATGCAAATGTTGATCATATTCCTTGTGATTTGTCTTTGTAACTTAAACCATTGATAAATATAGCCATAGATAAATAAAAAATAAACTAAAAAAGGATTAGCTACTTTGCAACTATTGCCCGCTATTTCCCTTGTTAAATGTTTATAAATTATTAATTTAAAAGATTAAATGTTTATAAGTTATTAATTTAAAATGAAGAAGAAAGTTTTTGCCAAAAAAAAATTGCAATTATTTACTCATTATTAAATTATAAGAAGCTACCAAACTCGTTACTTGTACAACAAACTTATTCCTTTCTTGTGGGATGGTGAATATGGATACTTTTGTCTTCATTTGCATATATGATTCTCACATTTGGTGGCAAAGAATTTATGAGTTAAATGTCATAATCATAGCAAAGAAAAGAAACGCTATAATAGTTAAATGTCATAATCATAGAGAAAAGCGATAATCATTTCAACACAAATGTGAGAAATCTCGAGTTAGTTCGAGAGGAGTTAAAGGTTAGGTTTTATAATTTAATTTAATTTAAAAAAATACTAAACTTTGAAGTATAAAAATCTTTGGTGATCTCATCATGTGTATAGGCATCTTTTTGGTGAGAAGTAGGATCTAAAAGATTATATAAATGATATCATTCCTAAACCTTTTGTCTTACTTGTGATAAGTCTACACGTACCCACTTTTAATCTTATTCTACACGTACACAAAGTGCATGTGATGCTACAACTCCTCATTTTGAAAATTAAACATTGAATCACACTTCATCAAACTACACGTTTGGATCATTAACTCGAATGATGGATGGATGAGGAATTCCATTGCTTTACTAAAACAACTTTGGCTTTGATATTTTATAATTTATTTAAAAACGCCACAAACCCTTTTTTCTAGATATTAAGATTATAAGGTTGTTGAAGCGAGAAAAACTCAATGTCAAAAGGTCGAAAAGGGGTGACACACGTCATCACTGGAAGGGTGACATGTGGTACATCCATACAGGTTGTACGGTGTTGATGTGGCAACCCCACAACATGACACATGGTAGGTAGCAGGTTGAGTCAACAAGGTCGTACAGGTGATCGAGCAATGACATAGACCAATCATGTGATGACATGTGACATGGTTTGCACAGGTGGCCCAATGAGATGCAGCGAAATGGCATCCTTCCATTGGCTTCTATGGTTAAGGTATTCCAAATTTTTTTGGATCGACTAGGGGTTGAACCCTCGACCTCATACCTGCAACAACGACAGCTTACCAATACACCATCGCATATGACTTAATAGTCATATGTCCAACATTTTATTTGAGGTTTGTTAAAGGTATATCCGGTGGGAACCATGGTTTATACGGTATCCAATGTAAGCAGGTGTCAATATTTGTGGGGGGATAACAACTATGTCATTGAATTTAATAAAGTTTATACCATATATTTAATACATCGTTACAACAAAAGTGCCAAAGGAGGAGAGGTATGTGGGTTTGAAACCATGACCTCCTCCCATGCATGCCAATGTCTTAACCAATGCGCCAAAGGCGTCTTATGTTATTGGGATTCCAACATAATTTTATTTAAGTTGATGTCGACGTTAGCGTGAAGGTCAGGCCACAGTTTGGCCGACCTAGGCTATATAAAGGGCACAGATTAAGAGATAGGACATGCAGTACAGAGTATGAGACATAATTCTGTGCAGGGTATAGATGTCTCAATTTGAATGCCAAGAGGTGCCTATATATGGTGTTACATTGTTTTGCGTGCCATTGAGCCATTTGTCCAAACATAGTTATGTTTATACTTTTTTGTCTCAGTTTTTCGAGAGGAGCATGATGATGATGATGAGGTTTGTTTTGTGCTAAGATGTTGTTTATGAAGATCTTAGTTCATATTTTCTTGTATGAGAGTTTTAGTGTATTGTTTTGCATGAAGAAGGGGATCATTGAGAGCCAATTTAGAATATAGTCGAGTTTATATTCATTTTTCCCAGAATTTTGAGAGGAATTCAATGGTAACCTCTATTTCTGAGTTTGAGCAGTAGAATTGAAGAGTGACTTCAAGATTTTCTTTGTAAGTCCATTTCATTGTAATTTTTGACATTTGAGATTAATGAAGAGTAGTCTAACTGTTGAAGGGGACTCAGAGATGTAGCCTAGGAGAGGTGAACTTCGTCATCAAATATTTTCTTATTAGTTCTTTTATTTTTTGTTGTGTTATCTCTCATTATTCTGCAAATTATCCATCATTTCATGAGGTTTTGGATAAGTAGAAGATTCACATGTGTTAAACAAATCTGTCAAATATGATCAAGAATATTTTGAACCAAGTTAGAGGTTAACATGTAATTTTTAAGTCCTCGTGGTGTAGATAAATCGGTGAGGGAGTGCATTGTTAAGGCACTCCCTAAGTGAAGTCATCGGTTCAAAACCTCTAGGGACACCTCAAATCCAACCATGTTAAGGGTTGGTGCGGTCTAGGCCAAGCGCAATCTCCAGGTGATTTTGTGGAAATTCTGGAAGTGTCTCTTCACCACCAATACCCCTTTCATTAGAGGATATCATGAGGTTTCATTAATTAGGACACAAATAATTCAAGTGGGGGATAATGTAAGGACCCTACTTGAGGTGTCATTGACAATGGCATAACAAATGGCGCATCGAGAAAACTTGGACAAGGTTTCATGGAAAGTTTGTACGTTTTGATAGCCTTGATACTTAACTCACAAGTGGTAGTCATTAGGTGGTTAGTACAGTGTACTAATGCATAGGCTAGGAGGACCAAGGATGTCTAACCAAGTAAAGAAGATGACTAACGAGATGCTACATAGTAGGATTCTGCAAAGCATAATGTGATTTGGAAATGTGGTGGATTGTGTTTTATTAGTGGCAAGGAAACAATGTTGATGAGTGTATTCAAGGTTTGTGAGTGCATAGCGAAGTAGGGACATGCTCTTTAGGGACTATCAAGTGTTGGCCTAGATGGAAGACAACATAGTCTCATGTTGAGTAGTCAATAGTTCAAGTATTCCTAACTTGGGGGAGGCAATGGTGCAACATTATCTATGGTTGGGTGTCACTGGTGTAGAATTGTCTATGGTGAAATGAACTCTTCAACATTATACACACCCTAAGATGCCTAGCTTGGGTTCGGTCAAGATATGCCATTTAGGCATAGTTCAAGTGATACAAGTGGTTAATGGTCATGCCCAACTAGTAAGGTCATGTTGGTGCCACACGATGACTAGTATTCTTGAGTGGTATGGGACACTCAAGCAAAACAAAAATTCTAGCTCCATGCAAAATCATATTAGAGCCACATTCGAATGTGGAAATTATGGAAGTGTCTCTTCACCACCGACACCCCTTTCATTGAAGGAACATATGGGGCTACTGTCAAAAATTCAAGTGGGGGAGAATGTAAGGACCCTACTTGAGGTGCCACTAGCAATGGCATAACAAATGGCATGTTGGGAAAACTTGGCTAAGGGTGCATGGCGATTCTGTACATTTTGGTAGCCTTGGTGATCAACTTGTAGGTGTCATTCACAAGGCAGTTAGGATGGTGTACTAGTGCATAGGATAGAAGTACCAAGGATGTCTAGCCGAGTAAGGCCAATGACCGACAAGTTTGATCTATAAACTATCATGGATATTCAACATGAACAATTTCTCAAAACAAGTTTTGCAATGTACTAAAAAACACTATTATTTGATTTTTCACCTTATATCTCAAATTTATTATTACTAGCTCGGTGCTCAAATTTATGGAAACAATTGAAACTAAAATGAAAGAAAAATAAAATGAACCCATCATCCACACAGATAAATGCAATATGTGACCTGGGAAAACCATACGAGAGAAAACCTATCTAGAAGGTGAGGCCTATGCTTTACTCTCTTTTCCTCGGATAAGAAATGAAAGCACAAAGAAAGGGGAACTCTATATGGAGTTTCCTTGGACGTTGTGACCTGAATTTCTAAATAATCTACCACTTCCTTGGTTATGCTTCAATAATCCATTCCTAGATGCTCATCTTAACTATGGAACAATAATAATACAAAAATAATGGAACCCCTCCTCTTCCTAGTGGCCCAATATTTAACATAATTTGATAGTCATCTAGGGTTAGGGATAGGACTTTTACATGCCTCAACCCTCAATTAATTTTATGGTTTTGAACCCTTTAGAATCTTATTTAAAGTCCACATTTTACTATCCATACATGTGTGAGTAATTAGGGTTGATGTGGCATCCACTTAGTACAATGGTGATCAACATGGTAGGTCAACTTGTGGGAGGCATAAAATATACATATGAACTCCAATTGAGGCAATTTTCACACCATTCGAAAGATTTCGATGTATAGAAAAAAATCAAGCTACTAGATCCATGCTCACAAATGTTTGACCTAACCACTAAGAAAGTCTATCACTTTTCTTTACCTCGTGCTTTCAGGCTTCAGGAGTTACAAGTTGCAAGGTTTCCAAACTCCGATACACGAAGTCTTTTAAACCATAGTCAGGGGTAAGTCTTTTAAACCATAGTCAAACAATGTCGGGTTTTCGCGACTTGACAATCGCTCTTCCAAAGAACTATACCTTCGTAGCCCCGAGTCACGAAGTCGCAATATTCTTTAAACATGGATTAATTAAGCACTTAATGCAGATTATGTTTTTCAAACTAAATCGCATCATCGGGATTTCGGGTTTTGGGGGCTCAAAGGGAACGGGTGTTTTCTCTCGATACGGCGAACGCCAAAAAAGGAGATTAAAGACTAAAACAAGCCTAATTAAAGGAGCTAAGCCGGATAAATAAATGCATTAATACAAATTTAACACGCACCATCTACGAGATAAATTTAAATGTTTTTGCACTGATTTGTGCTAGGACCCACCATAAAATTATGGCATTTATTTGAAATACAACGAAGTGACAGGTAAGGATAGTGATTTTACTACTAAATATTTCTTTAAAAATGATTTGAACGTTATGTTCACAAGGACACCGGGGTTTTAAATGGTTGAGATAAAGAGTTCTTTCTTTCATTATTTCAAATTTCATTTCTGTTTTGCGCAAAGAAGTTTTTTCATCAGGCTAACTTCTATCTATATCTACATTTTTACTACAGGAGAGATAAGTATAGAGTCCTCTATCATGGCTCCATGAAAAACGTCTAAGGCAATTGTTGAGAGTTCAGGTCAGGGCATAGATATTGTTTCTGATACTTCACCCCGAAGTATTGATACTGTCAAAACCTGGTCATACGTCTCCGACATTCTTCAGTCTGAATTGGTGGACTGCTCAGACGATTCCATCAATAACGAGAAGGACGATTTGGCCACCAAATACAAAATCATTGTTCAAGCGGAGATGCACAAAATAGCAGCAAGGCCATGACTCCTTCCCTATTATGATATGATTAGATGGGTGCTAGACCATGTGGACATCCTGACCAGGACTATTATCAGCGAGTAGAATGTGACGATTGGGAATTTTCGACCAGAACATTTGCAGGCAATGTATCAACTATCACCCACGCCGAACTTCGCGTACAACGCTGAGTTTCTGGAATATTTCAAGAGGAAGGAATGCTAGCAATATGCTAGAAACTTGTCTGATCTAATCAAAGATTGGGTCTCGCACCTCGCAAAATTTAGGGCAGATGGTAACGGAGTTTATTCAATCTCTTCCTTAGAACCACAATTCAAGTATATAGCAATGATGACCTGTAGGTTGTATGGGAAGGAGGACACCGCACACTTTTTCCTCACATGGGTGCCTCTGATTCACACAGTTGCTGAAGGTTTTTTCCTTCGACTGGGCCAAACTTTTGTCAGACAGTCTAACCAATCGGATTACTGAATATCGAGCGTAGAAGGAAAATGGGAAAGCCACCTCATTTTTCATGTTCACCTACATCATGGACGTTGTTTGTTTCATGATGTCTTTCCCTCTAATGAGCTAGAGCTAGACTCCATCTGATGCTGAGCCTATCCATGTCTATCACTCAAAACTTTGGGAGGATAAGGCCACATAATTCATATACGAGATTTTCAATTGGGTAATGGTACCAATGCATTTCTCCATCTTTGGTAACCCACCGCCCAGGATTTTAGATAGCGTCGCCACCAATCTGAGTAGTGTGGATGACTGGTATGTAGAAGCATAATTTTCATACATCAGGGTTTTCAGAGCCTCTGTGCTCCCATATGATCTACCATTATTTATACCGGACAGGCTGGTATGTCGGGAAATCACCAGGCAAACCGTGATTGGTGGCATAAGCAAAGAGATTAAAGGTTTTTCGAAGAAGGTATGGTCGCCCTTCCCCATCCATTTGAATACATATTCTGTATTATATTTCGGACATGCAAAAGCCGAGGCAACGACCTTAGAAGATATTAAATTGGTCCACATTGAGTTCAAGAAACACGACCCACACAAGGTCGTGGGTAATCACAAGGTTGTGGCCTAAAAAGATCTGAACATGAGCATTCACCTCATGACGACATATTCTGAGGAGCGAGATCTTATGCCAAGGTCCTAAGTTAGATTCAAACCCTGTCGCCCGAGGAGATGGCCGATTTCTTCAAATTTTAGGAACACCGGCGAAGTTGCCTTCCCCCAGTCGTATAGGGTAAGAATCCACCGATCACAGATGTACAACAAACGAAATCCAAGGGCTCCAAAGATTTAGGACTTGACCAAGAGGAGAATCAGGAAAAGAAAAAGCAAACTGGGGGCCCGAAACAGGAAGCCGAGACCCCCAACCCTTCAAGCAAGCCAGCCTCGGAGGTTACCCTGGGGAAATCATCCAAGCAAATCGGCAGTCCCATCGCTTCTTTCACTCCCCTACAGTCCACTAAGGGGACCCCCAGCAAGGGATGGATTTTCAGCGAAGAACTAACGCCTATTATTGTAGAAGAGTTGCCTATGAATGAATTTTTCTTTGGTAAGAAGAGAAAGGCCTTGTGAAGCAAGAGCTTTATCGAGAAGCAGACACAGTAGCCAAAAAATTCAAAATCTTAGCTGATGAAAAAGCCATGAAAAAGGGAGAATTCACAACTCAAATAGCAGGGATGTTGGGGGCTTTTGCTACATCCAACCAATACTCTGTCGGATCCCTAAAAGAACAATTAACATGGAAGAACCGCTTGATCAGAACTTTGGAGGCTAAGCTAGCTACAACAGAAGCTATTGTTAGAGATCAGATGAACACAAGTCTAGAGCTAGTCAGAGCAGCCGATCAAAAATAAATTGAGTGGCTCAAATCCAATCTCGAACAAACACAGCTGTCGGCCCAGACCAGTCAGTCACAAGTAAGCCAGCAAGAAGAATTGATAAGGAAGTTACAGGCAAAGTTAAATTTCTCGGAGAGCCAAGTGATAGATATCTAGATATTCCAATCCCAAGCTATTGAAATCCGAAAAAGAGTGTCAGCAGCTCAGCAAGATTTACTTGCTAAAGTGGAAACCATTCAAAACCACTGCCAGAACATTGATCAAGTGTTGGAAGACATCTCTTTGAGAGAAAGAAAAGCTGGTGTGGCCCGGGTCGCTTTCCAAGAGGTTGTCATAGCCACAACAAAAAAGGAAATGGGCAGTAGTTCCAAGCTGTCCATCCCAGAGAAGACCAGAGGTAACATCTTGTTGAAGGAGTGGGAGTGAAACATATCAGAGATCAGAGAATGGGCTAAAGAGGTAAGAAACTCTTGCGAAGAAACCTTCAGCTTGATAGTTGAAATTTTGTTAAGTCTCGATAATGGAAGTAGCGCTGGGACATTGGGACAAATCGATATAGACAAGCACCTGCTCAATATCAAGGAGAACGAGGAAAAAGAGCCGGCTGAAATATCACAGATCAGCTAGACTGACATAGTCCAAGTGGATAAATGGTTGATAAAACCAAGTATACAGTTATGTTCTATCACTTTCGAAGACCGACAAGTGGGAGGAAGGTTGCCATAGTTAGTGAGGGATTGTTACACTTTTGAGGCAAACCACCAAGCAGAGCCTTCCAGGTTGATAGCCCAGTTGGTAGAGAGGTGCGTCACTTGCACCAAGTAGGCAAAAGGATAGGTTTCCGGTACCAAATCATGACATGTGTCCGCCTGTTCTATTTTTAGAACCCGAAGAATAAAGAAAGGAAGGCGCTCCACCCGCATGAAAGATGACAAAGGCAAAGAAGCGAAACGCTCGAACTTCCCATTTTGTAACTAAAAATTTTGGGAACGATTGAAATTCAAATGTTCATAAGTTTGTATAAATAGGCATTTTGAAGAAAGAAACAGGGCTGGACCTTTTTGGCCAATTGTAATAGAGACTTTTTCATTTGAAAATTAATACAAAGCAATCCGAAGATTCCTGGTTCTGTCAAGACTGAGTTATGAGTTTGTTTCCTCTGTTATCTTATATTCAATTTCATTTCACATATATCTGTCTGATGAATGCTTCACTGTAATTTAGTATAACGTCTACCATGGTGATCAACTTTTAGACATCTAATCGTTTGCAATTTTTCCTCTATATCGGCTATCAGCAGGTACAAGACCTATGAATTTTTTTAGATCTTTCTATTTTATGCTCCGTCAGATTTCTTCTTGTCTTTTTCTTCTTTTGTTTACAGGGTGAGATTCTCCCTTGATAGGAGCCTCACATTATAGACAACTTAATGTTTTCTCACATTTCTCACATGATTTATTAAAAATTAACTCAGTTAAGAGAAAAGGCCTTTGGTTTGCATTCTATCTGTGATTTTGGATTCAAGAGTACTCTTTATATGATCCAAAAATTGAGGCAACATCCTAAATCCCAAACTTTCTTTTAACTTTCCCTATTCCTCTATGACTGTTCATGTTGCCAGACAGCCCAATATTAAACCCATCTTGTCGGATCAAACCACCATCGCTGTGAACCTTTTCGACACCATACATAAAACAACCACCACCCGAGTAGAACTCGATCATTCATGGGCCGCCATTGAATAGGATATAAGTATCCAGGAACTTTTGGAAGCGAGACAGAGGCAACGTAGAAATCAGCCTTAGCTTCCTTTCCCAAAAGGTTGATCCTCCCCCCTTTTTATCTTTCACACCACTTTCGGATGCCTATACCCTGTACTTTCTAGCCTTAAGTACAAACTCTGGAACAACACCTAGCACACCTTGATTTAATTGGGTTTTAGGAAAACTTAGAGAGTGGTAGGATCAATGTTAAGGTAGTGAGATAATTGCAAATCAGTAGTTGGCCATTGGGCATGGAGTCCATTAAAAAAAATAACCATGTCTCAACATTCTATGGGCTGCAGGTCAAGTTAACAAAACCTAGATCAGCTCCAAGGCTATAAATAAATGGAACGAGGAAATGAAGAAAACAAAATTGCAAGTTAATCAAAAACCACCCAGATCCTTGATACACTTACAGGGAAGAATACTCAACATTCAGAAACCCTTTCTAACTGTGAATATAAGTCTCAAATGTGGTTGGTGGCGAAAAATATAGTATATCCTATACTATAGTCTTCTCAGCACTGAATTGCATACATATATCCTATAGAAGAAAAACACATTTAAGTAGATTAAAAAGAAATAAATGATGAACTGATGAAAACAAACTGATCATGAACTTTGTTAACAATTGAGATACTTACATAGAAGTGTTGACAAGATTTTTTCAAAGTATTACATAGGTTGTTCACCTTCTACAGCTCTCTCTCAGTCCCTCGGACCGAATCCTCCCACTCTCACTCTTTCCATTCCTACATTTTATAAATAGATTACATTCTGCTTAATATCCAAGAAAAATGGATCCAAAAACCTCCATCCCAAATTTGAAATGATGAAGTGGCTAAGCAATTTTTAGGAAAAATAAATTGTCAAAATTCTGGAAAAATGATGCTCATAGATCCACCTGTTTCTCCCAAACAATGACACTTTTGTAAAATCTGAGAGAGGTTTTTTTATATGATTCCATTATTAATAAAAAATTATTTCACTTTTCAAAAATAGCCTTCTAGCTGCCCAAGATAATTTCCCAAAGATAATGTCTAAAATGGGAAAATTTATGAATTTTTGGTAACTTCTTGCTAAAAAATAGGTCAACGTGATGATGTGTTCCCAAAATATTCTCCGTCAAGAATTCTACCTTCCCTATGATATTAAGTGATTGATATCCAACTCACCTTAGCAAGTAAATAGGTTGAATAGGTGGTTGGTGATCCAGGTGGATATTGGTGGCCACCCACCTATTCCACTTGGACCCCCACCATTGCTTCTTTCAGTTTTTTAGTTTCCGCACAGTTTACTATTTTTAGCAGTTTTTTGGGTCCTGAACTTCCAGAGCCGTTTTGAGGCCTTAAACGACGTTTTTTGGGAAAACGGGGAGCAACATGTGTCATAAATCATGTTGCTCACCCAAACGTTGTAGTCCTCAGATAGATCTTTCTAACGAGGTATGGAACGCATCAAACGGAGATCGTATGCCAAAGTTACGTCCCCGAGAAGTTGATGTACCAACTTACCCAAACGGGGCCCATAGTTTTGGTGTTTCATCTCCTAGGGTTAGGTCTTTGGATGTTTAGGGTTTTCCATTGTTTCTCAATAATAATAGGCCTTCAAGCCTCATTGTAACACAGTTCAGAGGCCAGTATCCGACACATCTCTTCTCAGAGATATGCTACCAATGCCCTAGCTAGTTTATTTCCATTCTGTATGTGTTTATGTGTATTTTTGTATTTCATTGTGTTCCTACATAAATCCGGAGCAGTGGTATCAGAGTGGTCTGCTCATTCTCGATCCTTCTTTGCATGTCCCCAATGAGATCGGGGTATAAGGAGTTGGGGCTCGATCTGGTTGAACCTTTGCAAGATCAGCCTCGCAAACCCCGACGACCGCCCATGGGTGAAGAAAAGAAAGATGAGGGAGCAAGAGATCCTATCAAAATGTTTCTCGAGGAGGCCCTCGAGAAACAAAGGAACGCGATGATGGACAACTTTGCCCAGATTCTTCAACGGATTCCC